>JBBMKC010130533.1:0-16042 GCA_037834085.1 Bipalium vagum
TTATTATTATTATTATTATTATTATTATTATTATTATTATTATTATTATTATTATTATTATTATTATTTTATCATTATTATTATTTATTATTATTTATTATTATTATTATTATTATTTTATTATTATTATTATTAATTATTATTATTAATCAGGACTTGTTTCCAATAGAATTGATTGAAGTTTTAAATAGCTTTCAAATAGCTTTCTGGAAAATAGGTAAGGGTTAAATTTTAATGAATATAAAATAATAATAAATAATTTTAAAATATTATATATTTAAAGTAATACATATTAAATTTTAATCCTTGGTGTTAAGCAAATGTTTTATTTAATTTTTAATAAATTTCAAGTTTTCTTAAAAAGTAAATAATAAAATTATATTCCTAAAGAAGACGCATGTCAATTTCGATACGGTTCTATCACAATGAGATAGTTATGGAAATAGAAAAACGTGTGTATGGATCACAAGCATTTTCACTGCATGAAAAGGTTTATGCATCACAAGGAAAGAGTTACTATTTATTTAATATTTCTGCAGTTACTTCAGACATTACTTATATGAAAAAAAATTCCGAGCAAGAACAGATCACAAAGCATAAATGATTAGTAATAATATTACACTGAATCCGAAGTCCTTTTTCTGAAAATACATTGAACAAACTATTAGACACCAAAGTTTAAAAAAATTCCAAAATCGACTGATCCATTGCAATGGTGGAAACTTAAAGAAGACTTTTACCAAATGTTATCTGTTTTAGCAAGAAAGCTTTGTGCATTTCAGTAACTTCGGTTTTAATTGAACGAATCTGTGGCTCTGTTGGTTATTTTTTAAGAAGACACATTCATCAATCGAATCTAATTCCGATAACATGCTATTTTGTTACCGTTATTGGTTATCTGATGAGATGTAACCAATAAACTGGGTTGTTTTTAAATAAATGTACATCAGTTATTATGTTTTGATTTTCATTTTGAAAGTTAACTGTTTACTAATCGTTAGTTTTCAAGAATTTAAATGTTAGCAAAGATTTAATCGTTAACAGCCCTCAAAATTACTTATTAAGCAATATACCAATTAAATGAATCTAATTAAACAAAATATAAGTGATTGAAATGAAAGAAAAATTATTTTTAAATAAAATCAATTTGTTCTTCCATTAAGAGAATCACAAAAAAATCTTTTTTTAATAATTAGTATTTAAATAAATATTATGTTAATTTAATCCAGAAAAAGATTATTTTCGAGGTAAGCTCCATAAAGACATATAGTAACCAAGACCCCAAAAATTTTGATAGGTAAACCATCTGCAGAAGATCCTTATTCATATCCCTAATCCTATACATATGTCTTATCAAAATAAATTTAAGAAATGGACCAAGAAAGAAGATAATTACTCTTTCTTTTGTAGGAGAGAATGAAACCTGAAAATGTACTTTTGAAAACAAATCAAAAACATATCCGAGTTGCTAGGTTTATACAAAAACCTGACGAAAATGATAATAGTATTAATAAATTAAAGGGTAATGTGATATAAAAACTATAATGAATAATTAATTATCACACTACCAAGGAGTCAGCGATGTTGACAATTTGATATAAAATGAAAAACCTCAAGTAATTAGACCTGAACAAGGAAGAGATTTATTAATAAAAAAATAACTATGAAATACGACCCATTATTTATAGTCGATTTTCGTTTGGATGAATACATTGTTATCGATGGAAATGGAAATGTCATTGTTTAAATTGAAAACATTAATGAGTTTTATTATTTTTACAACAAAGATTATCAAGTCATTTAGATTGCAAATTCCTACAGTGAGGACAGGCAAATAAGGAAAGTGTAGAAAAATCATGTGGAAAATCTATTTTTTATTAACAATGTCGTAATATAATTTTACATTTGACTTCGGCATGATTCTCAAATCCACAATTTTTCAGCTTTTCTCCTTACGAGATACGGCAATAATTAATTCGCTCTGAATGGGGAAATATTATCGGGGAGAAAGCCAGAAAATTTATCGATTACGTATATTAGAAATTGAGGACCTACAAATGATCCACTCCTCTAACAATAATATTCCTTATCAAATTTAAAGAAAAAAGAGATCTTAATTGAAGAGTAGACTGAATAAATTGACACATTTTATTAAAATCAATTTTAATTTTTTTGGAGAAAAAATTACCCAAATAAGTTTTATTGAGAATTTTTCTTTTTTTTTTAATTAATTTTGTTTAAAACAATTTTAAAAATTAAAATTTATTACTTTTTTGATAAATTTTAATTTCAAAGAAACTTTGATTTATTTACAATCGTAATTTGGTAATTTTCTGTCAAAAACTAAACCGAAAAAAGTATTGATATTTTAACAAAGAAATTATATAAATAAATAAAACGATTTTATTTTATAAAATTATGTCCACATTCATCAGAAATAATAAAAAATGTTATTCGGAAAATATTACTGATAGAATATATTAAGTAATATAAAAATATTATTTATTATTTAGAATGAAATCATTAATTTAATTGATTTACGTAATTAGCTCTTTTTTCAAATGATTATTATTAGTGTAATAATTTTAAAACCTTTTTCAAACTATGCCTTTTTAATACCAGAGTTCTATGAATGTCCTTTTTATTGAAGGAAATATTATTAAGATGCTAAATTTCAATACCCAAAGGGCTTTCCTGGTTTAAGGTTTTTTTCTTTTGGTAAAGACTATCAAATAAAGGGACATTGCAAAATATGTTTTGGGTTTCTGAAAGAAAGAAATTAAAGCAAAAGCAATTCATTTACGTTTTCAGAGAATTTTTGATAAAATTAATCTAATTTTTTGAAGAAGAAAATGAGAAAATATAATGAGAACTGGAGTGCTTGATATTCTGGAAGTAGCCTTGAATCCTATTAAGATATTTCTTCATTCACAGCTCAAAAGATTAGATCTTTTTAAATAATTAGAAATTCTTCTGCCTGCTTTGGTCAGGTGATACATTGGTATCCATTTATTCCTAATATCTCTGATCAGAATAAATGAAAAGGGTTTGGTGGGACTTTTAAGCTTTTTCAAAAGAAGTTACATTATAATTAATTATCCTTTGCTTCATTTATCAGATTCATTTATCATTAATCATTTACCATTTCTAATTATTCACTTAACAACTTTCTTACTTCGATTTCGAAATTTTAATGAAACCCAAAAGTAAAATTGATTTTTGAAAAATTTTATCAGTATTTGAATTTTAAAAATTTTCGTAAAAATCAATTATTTAAACAAATATTAATATTTTAGGATGTTTGTCCATGAAATAAAAGTATTTGAGCTTATTTGATTTAAATGCCACTGAAATGTGTTTGTTTTAAATTATCAATTAAGTCAAAAATAACAAATATATAAATAAATGTAATATTAAAAATAATGAAATAAATCTTTATGTACAGCTTTTACACAAATAAATCTAAAGTTAATACAATTTTATTTACAGGTTAATAAAATCTAATTTAAACAATTTACATTTCAACGGTCATAATTGATTTAAATAAACAACGAAATAATCTTTGGCTTTTAAATAAATTTCCTTTAAGATTTTCTTTCAAAGTTTAATATATCTGAACCTGAAATTGGTGATCAGTGAAATACCATTTCTCATTTGAGATTTAGAATGTAATTATTTAATTAAAATTAATTATCTGATGATACTGTCATTGACATGCATAGTTGTCAAAATCTGCTTGAGAATGCCAACCAAATATCATTTATATAACATGGTACTTTAATTTGAACTAATCGAAAAGAATTCAACAAATAAAAAAAAGAACGGAATTATTAATTAGAATCGATTTTTAATGTAATAATTCTCAATATATATATATTACAATTGTTAGGCCGGAGAAAAGGCAATGCCATGACAGCTTAAGAGGAATAAGCAAAATCGCGTGCTGAAATATTAACTTTTTCAGATGAATTGAATTGCCGCTAATAGATCTGATCCAATTATTACCAACATGGATTCTCATAAAATCCTCTGTCATTTCCTGATGCATGTCCATCACGTCACTTAATTATGTGGATCAAATTGTTATTAGTGGATTATTATGTTTCACTTCAATTAACCAATGTTTTTTAATTATAAAAATAATTATTACTATAATATTACTAATCACATTTATTAATAATTATTATGATAATAATTAATAATAATAATAATAATAATAATAATAATAATAATAATAATAATAATAATAATAATAATAATAATAATAATAAATTATCGTTGTAAGGGATCAAACACATTGGAGACTTAAATAACAAATCTTAACAAAATGAGAAATATAAACAATCTTGAAGTTTACTCTTACCTTCTAGGGCATACACTAATGAGCCGACTTCTCCTTCCTGAATTATCCAACTATTGCTTGTCACGGTTATGGGATACATATTCTCCACAATATCAGAAATTTGATTTGCACTAAGATGTCTCATGAAATCGTTTTCCAAGATTCCTCGAACGAGGCATTCGTTTGTTCTGAGATAAAAGATCAAAGTTTTATCTTGTCGGTGTGCAACAAAGGAGAAAAATATACGGAAAATGTTTTTCACTTATTTTTAAATCAAAACCAATGAGCTAGAAAATTAAAAGAAAAGGAAAAATCAAAAGTTTATTTGGGTAAAGAAAATAATCACAAAAATCGAAAAAATCATTAAGAAATAAATTGACATTTTTCTGATTTTCCGTTTTTCCTGCTTTTATAATTTTATTTATTTATATATTTTATTCATATAAAAATAGATAATGATTACTTCAAAGCTTAGTCTTGTTACTTCTCGAAATGTTTTTCCGAAAATCCTTGAAAACCGATTAGAAATTACTCTTATAACCAATTTTCTTTTACTTAGTTCATGTGCTTCATTAAATGAACATATCGTAACTAAGATAAATTAATACAATAATAATACAAGGATACCGTTACACACCAGTAACGTTTTAGTTTAAACTTTTCGTGATAATTCATTGTGAAACAATTTGATGCACAATTCAGTAACATCTTTATCAATTAAAACACTGTAAAGGTTTCCGTTATGATATTTTGCTTATTTAAATTTTATTTTTATTATATTTAGGGAAGCGTGAAGCCATATAACCGAGAGTCAGGTGCAGACTTATTGAGACCCTACAGA
Source organism: Bipalium vagum (assembly GCA_037834085.1). Classification (NCBI taxonomy): domain Eukaryota; kingdom Metazoa; phylum Platyhelminthes; order Tricladida; family Geoplanidae; genus Bipalium; species Bipalium vagum. The sequence goes on from JBBMKC010130533.1 coordinate 5,184, forward strand.
TTATAAATTTTATGTTTACATTAAACATATTATATATTATGAAAATATTATCAGAATTATCACCAGGCAAACTAAAATAGGTTCTGTTTAATTTAATTTTGTTTTTATGGTTTCCTTTTATGAACAAAACCCTTTATAACTTGTTGTTCAATTTTCAAATGGGACTTCAAATTTCTAAATTGAATGAAGCATAAAAACTGATTTTATCAATATTACCGATTTATTTAAATATAAGGGGAACTAAAAAATCAATTTTAATAACGGTTTTATGTTTTGTGTAAAATAATTATTCACTATTATTTTTTATATATAATTATTGAATAATAAAAATCACTATAAAACCACAATTCCACTATATCTTGTTTAAATCAGGTCATTTGAGTCCCTGCAAAATGTGAAAATACAGACATTAACATGGAAACCTCACTATTATGTAGGTCAATACTTGCCCTCATGTAATCAAATTTACTATTTTTTTAGATCAGCATACAATCAAACGTATCATGCAACTGCTTTACTCTCTTGACGAAATTCCGATTGGACAATTCATATTCCAGAATTTGGAGTCAAAGAGAAAAATGAAACAATTCAAATCCGTACACAAATATTCTTTACACACATATGTTCCTAGAACAGGTCTTGGTAGAGCAGATGATAACATAAAGCAGACTCATGAGTTGAGACACAATCTGAAAACCATTATTTTGTGTCATTGTGAATATTTGAAGGAATATTGGTCCTAAAAGGTGTAATATTTCTAAAATGAATGTGCTTTTAAAAACATTGTGTCGGTTTTCCTATTTTTATCATAAAAAGTAATTAATATAAACTACTGTGTTATTTTCATTAAAAATTAATTTTTAATATAAAAAAATAAGAAAAGAGATTTCACAAAACTTTGAAAAACTTAAACCCATAAGAATTGGTCACCGAGATATTTTACATTGCATTCTTGCTAAGAAACCTTCTTATAAAGAAAATTAATTGTAGAGTAACAAAAAAATATTTTTGCTTAAATACTTTTTTGTTTTTTGCACTGAAGATGTGTCATTCTTTCGTTTCAACTTTTTTCCGTGGAAAATTTTCTGAGTTTCAGTGAAACTCACAGTTTTAAAAAATAACTCCACAAGACGAATTCTGTCGGAATTTGATAATATGTAAGAAAATGTTAAAAATAAATCATTTAAAATAAGTACACTTATTATTTATGCATTTAAACAAAACAAATTTATATATAAACCAGGATTTTAAAAAATCCTCAAATCAGGTGATTCGATTAAATATAATGCTTTTAATGATACTTGACAAGATAAAGAAATTACACTTTTATTTAAAAAATTTTACCTTGAACACCCGGTATATCACCAACAATTATTATTCGTAGAGCTTTAGAAAATATTTGTCAATAAAATTTTATGAATATTTAAAATGTTTTACAAAATGAATTTTTATAATTGATTAAAAATTACATGAGAAAAATCCATTCTTTTTTCAATATTTTTTGTGGAAACAATTTTATTTTCCCTGCAATTTTGCTTTGATTTACACAAAATATTTTTGTTTCTTGTTCAGCTGGTCCGTTATTTGAGAATGTATTAAAATTATAATAGTGATGAGAAAAAGGCATTTTCAATTTTATCTTCAAAAAATACAATTTAATTGCTTCATTAAAAATATGAAAATTATATTTTAAATGTTCTACAGTTATTTCTGTATTTTTATTTTCATTGTTTTTAATATTTATGATAGGTTTATGAATACCTTTTATTTTATATTGATTATTTTGTAATATTTTTATTTTATTATTGATTATTTTTTATTATTTTTATTTTATCATATATTTTTATATGGAAAGAACGATCTCCTTTTTCAATGATTTATTGTGAAGACTATTTTTTTTATTTTATAGATTTATTGAAATCTGATCCGGAACAGAAAATCAATAGAAAAAGTAATATTGTTTTTTTTCTGCAATCCCTCAAAATCCATTACTTCTGCAATAAACATCAATTGTCGAATTAAATTACTTAATTAAAAAAATTATATTTTTATGTGGGATGCTCAACGTGGATTCAAATTCTAATCAAAGTTTTGACTTATTTTTTTCGTGACTTTTTCTTTCTTTTTATTTATTCTATTGACCTACAGTTTAACTCCACGTTAAAATAATAGGAAAATATTATCAATTTGTATTTTGAGTATTGAGACATTCAACACAAAAGCAAAAGGAATTATTATGAATTGTTTTCAGTCTTAAATTTCCCATATATTGAAATTCTGGTGTCTTAATTAATTTGTCCATAGAAACAAAATATTAATTAAAAAAAAATTATTTTTTGAAACCTGCGAGATTCATATATCAAATATTCTTTACGTGACAACTTCTACTTGAAATGAAAGTTTTCCTACTTCAATTATTTGCTGATTAAAATTACAACATGGAGGGGTTTGTAGAGAGAAGGATAAATATGAAAGTGACACCAAGAAAGACGTGGAGATATCAACTTTTCTACAGATATTTTGGAGTAGATTACTGAAAGTCTGTGAAAATGGTATTATGGGGAATTTATTTCAAATTTTATTACCATTATGAAGCCTGAGAATAAGTAACTGTAAAATGGGTCTAAACATCATTTCCCTTATCTTGTAAAGATTACTACTGACAATGTAAAAGTAGTACACTATTATATGTACACCACAAGGATGGACTTTACCACATTTACCAATATACTCGGGATCATGTATATCTTGTATACAAAGATGTGCTTTGAAAGCCATTAAGTTTTCATTTTTGTCATGTTCAATGTACCAGGTTTTTTACATAATTCAGTAACCGCTCCTTTCTAAATGCTTTTATTCTATTGCAGATGAAAAACCTTATATTTCTTAAGCGCATATATTTAGCAATTATTTATTACGATCCTAAACAGAACATATTGTAAGAATTTTTCCATGGTGATATTTTTTATTTATATTTTTTATTGACATTTTCCATTAAAGCTTCCAAGAACCTCAAACATGTTATTTACCAGAAACCACTATTTGTATATTTTATCAATATTTTTTCTATTTATTTAAAATATTATATTTTGATAGGCAGGCACATGTATTTACTTAAATTAAATTAGTTAACCTTTGATTTGAATTAAATTTAAAATAAAATAAAGTTTCTATGAGATTTTACCTTTCAGATAAAATAAAGTGATCCATAACACAAAGGTGTTATGACGAAGGTTCTCTTTTTCATTATATGGACAAAAGATACTAAAAGAACGTTAATATTCATTAAGAAAACATTTTTTATAGTGGGTCACGTTTCGTTATTATTTTCAAGTTATTGAGGCTACGAAGAAGATCCAATATCAAAACCAATTATCAAGAAGGATTTAAAAACGGGGAGCTCCGGTCAAAGTCGATTATTCTAAAAGAAACTCGATAACTTTTATTTTATTTTAATAAATTACCTATTTTAATTAAGTCGTTTTAAAACACATTTGTCAGATTAATATTTGTCCTTGACATATCTACCAATGTTCAAAAGGTTCTTGCTATGATGATTTTACAGCGAATAGCAAATCTATTTACAAATTTAGATAAACCTTGATTTTTTACTGATATACAGATATTGATAAAATAATTTCTGTTGAAGAAAAGGGAATAATGAACTTGAAAATTATTTTTTCAAAACCATAAGGAGAACACACTTAAAAAGATTGTGCAAGAACCTAATCTTTCTTCGTCTACTGGTCTTATGAACTTTCCGGAGGAACTATTTTTATGAAAAGAAAAAAAAGAAATTAAATAATTGTCTTTTATCATTATTAATGTTCACATTTTTGTCATCAATTACTTTTTTAAAAGAAAACAGTCTAACTTTTTATCCTTTTTGACATGGTTCACATTTTTTGGAAATTGATCGTAGTTGAATGTGTGACCTCTTGGTTCGGCTGATATACCGATTCCCCGTGCCTCTTTCTTTTGCATTTTCACTGGAATATTTTTGAAGCACGACAAATCTTTTTCCAATTCACGTATCTGTTCATTTTTTATCTTTATGGTCTCTTCTAATCTCTTTATTTCTTTGTCCTGGACAAAAAGAGCACATTGAATGTTTCAAGTCAGTAAAAATTTAAAAATTATTTTCAAATTAATCTTGGATTAATAATTTCACTAAAGTCACAAAGGTGTAATATTTTGTCGAAGCTCTCATCTTCGTTTCTTTATCAATGTTTATTGTTTTAATAAAGTTCTAGACAATAATACCTTTGGTAATCAGACAGGAATTAAAAAATATAATGCAATTAATAATGTTCGTCTAACTCAAATTATATCGTAATAATGCCCATAGCAATATGAAAAAATTGTGGAAAAAATTTTAAACAATTTTACAAATGAAAATTCTCTCGGTTGAACATAAAATATCTCCAATTTTTAAATTTTTGTTTATCCGGTGAAATATTAGATGTATTAGTATGATTCCGGCTTTTTTTTTAATAAAAAAGACATTTTTAAAAAGTTTTATTTAATGAAATTTCATCAAAATATTTTCCATTTACAAATATGACATTGGACCATCTTTCTAGACAACGAATGGATTTCACGAAAAAATTCTGGTTCTTTTGAAGAAATCTACCTATCAATCCATTTTTCAAAGTCTTCATCGGAACTGAGCCGCTTCCCAGAAACCACGGATTGCACCGAGCGGAGCAAATGGAAATCCGAGGGAGCAATATCTGGTGAATATGGCAGGTGATGTAAGACTTACCATTTTTCACCTTCTAAGTAATTATTTACAATAGAATGAACATGCGGTCTGGCGTTATCATGTAATAAAATTATCTGGTCATGTCTGACGGCCCATTTTGACATTTTCTGTTTCAGAGCTCAGTTCAAACGAATTAATTGGGATGGAAAATGTTCACCAGTCATCGTTTCTCATGGTTTCAATAGTTCATAATAAATCACACCGTTTTGATCCCACCAGATGCACAGCCTCACTTTACCCCATGGATGTACTCGGTTCGCCGGGCTTCACCCAAGATGCTTTGCGTTTTGGGTGGTCATATCGAATCTATATTTCGTCTCCTGTCACAATCGTATGCAAGAAACTTTTTCTTTGTTGCCTGTGAAGATGAATATCACAAACTGTAAGTCGCCTTTCAATATCTCTTTCCGTCAATCTATGTGGGACCCATTTCTCTAATTTTCTAATAATTCTCAGACTTTGTGAAATGCATCCTTGCCTCACATTTAACACAATGGACAGTTCAGTTTGCGTTTGACATGGGGTCTTCGTGTAGTAATTGTGCCAATTGTTCATCTTCAAAGACTTTTTGTGGTCTACCATGTTCTTTGTCCATGATGTCGTAATCTTCATTACTGATTCGGCAAAACCATTCTTTGCATGTCGTAGCGGAAGGAGTAATTTTTTCGTAAACTTCTACCAGCAAAAAAGTAATACAACATTAGTTTTCAGAAATGTCGTTTATTTGCAACAAAATTGGACATTTTGAATTTCTGTATTTTTTAAACAATATCTATTTAAATAAAGTTATTGAATGTTTTTATTAAATTATTAATATATGATCTTACAAATAATAATTGATACCAATTTAATTAATCATTGAACCACAAAATTTAACTAATTGTTGTAAAAGCCAGAGTCATACTAAAACACTTAATATTTATTTAAAATAAATTATTTAATTTTAACTTTAAAAATTAACGAGATTGTTTAAATCGATGGATTTTAATCATTAAAACAATTCTCTTCACTTAAGAGTAATATTCAAACAAAGGATTTTCACAGTTTCAGTGATATCAACTCCGAAATGAATGTTTTCTGGTATAATCGATCAAGGTAAAACAAGACACGGTTTTGAGTGGTAACTTTAAGAAATGCTTGCAGACTTTCTTGTTGATTTCATAGAAATTGTAGATACATTTTCTACTTTTACTACGTCAGACTGCTTCATAAATGAAAATGGAGATTTTTCTATGTCATTTATGAAGACAAAAATGTAAAGATATAATCAACAATTTTTCTCAAAATTGATTTCGCTCAAATTTTATTAATAATTCTGCAGCTAGAGGAATTAAAAATTAAATTCAAATTAATTTTATTTTTTTTATTTTTTTCCTGCTCGAATTTAATTTCTTTTAATGAATTTTCTCATAATCATTTTTCGCAAGATCTTAATTTGTTACCTTGAACACAAATAATCAAAACGTCTTTGACAACATTTTTTAACGTAAATATTTATGCAACAAACAATAAATTTCCTATTTCATTCTGTAATTCAAGATTTATCAACGAACCAATTAGTACGGATTTAATTACGTTAGACAGTTTGTATGGTTATATATTTATAATTGTAAATTGTTTATAAAAACCAAAACTCTTAATTATGTCTCGTGAATTAATTAAAATAATATTATTATATTAATGACATAACACTTTAAATACACCATGAACCTGAGACTGAACAAAAATGGTACAACAGATCTTTATAATAATAGTAATATTATAAGCTTCAGAAAATTCGCTCAGATCATTTCAATGTAAAATTCTTCACAGATATTCTCGGAATAAATAATATATTTTCTTAAAATGAATATGTTTTAAGTTTCTTTTTCCTGTACTAATTTTGTAGACGGGATTGCGAAATGCAACTTTTAAAAAAAGATCATGTTAGGATTATTGAAAAATTATTATTTTACATTATTTAAGGCTTTACTTTCCAAACTAATTATTATTATTATTATTATTATTATTATTATTATTATTATTATTATTATTATTATTATTATTATTATTTGTACAATACTATAAAAATCACTTATCTATTATATTAAAAGGGAGCATCTGCATATTATGTTATCACATGATGGTAGATATATTCCTTGCAAACTTGGTCATTTTTACTTTACTTACTAAAATAATACTAAGTAAATAATGAGAGGTGAACAAAGGAGATTTTATTTTATTTCAGCTTAGGGTTACTTTCCTCTTTAGCATTAAATAAACATTTCGATTTTAGAATTATACTTTGATCTGAATGGAAAACCATTAATCTTTAGATATCTTTGACGAATTGGCTTTTATCAAAAATATAATTAATTTTCTGTTTAGCCCTTTCGGATAATCCTTTGATTGTTCATCTCCCTCCATCTGTCTTTTAAAAGGCAGAAACCTGGTGAAAACTCTTCTCTCATTTATAAAATACCAATTGTTATTATTTTACCATTGAATGCAAAGTTTTTAGGAAAAATGACTCTTGCTCTTTCCATTGTGTATAGCTCTTGGGAATAGTTTCAATTCATGTTTCTTATTAAACCAGGTTCATATTTGAAATTATTTTAATTTTTGTTTGTTAAATTTTCTGTTTTTTAATTTTGGTTATTATTTTTGAGTTTATTAGGAAAGTATCAAAAGTTTCCGAGAAATCAAAATTCAATTGAAATTATATTAAAAAATAACCACGGAACATAATTTATTATTTTTACAAATAAGAACCGTTGCTATGTACAACATTTTGTCATGTCAGCAAGTTTTTTTGTTTTTTCAATTTACCATTCTTTAGACTTTGAAACAAAAAACGTCCTGCAAAATTTCTCAACTTCTTCAAGATAAAGTGTTCTATCCTCCTTAAATTTTCAAAATCTGAGGGTCCCAGATTGAGACTATAAGGAAAATGAGGCAAGAGTTCAATCCAATGAAGTTTACTAAAGTTAATTAATAATAATACTTGCGTAACACATGCCCAGTGACCTGTCGCATTGTTATGCTGATAAATTCAAATGACTGCCTCTGATAGACAACTTTTCGCTCTTTTTATGGCATATTGCATAACATTTTTGTATAAGTCTGTTAAGATTATACCGATTCGGGAAAATAATGTTACACAATAGTTTTGTAATTTTTGGTGATTTGCGTAAACCTTATCTTTAAAATATTGCTTTACCATGTTTATTCTATGTGACGCCGTCTGACTGAAACTAAATATTCTCAACATTAAAATCACTCCTCCACTCACGTGAAAGTCAATTTCATCGGTCATATTGATTTTTTCAAAAATCATGATCCTCAACAGAACGGCCCAACAAAAAATTTTAATAACATTTTTTTATTGGTGATCTGGTTTATTAAGCTGCTCTACTAAGCTAATCTGATAGGCTTTTAAATGCAAATCGTCATGTATTATTCTCAACAAACTGAATTCTGAATAATAAAGCTGCTTTTGGACACCTTGTATAATCACTTGGTTTACTTTATGTTAAGTTAGCATCTTTATATTAAGAAAAATAAATTTAAAAATATTTAGAATGTTAAATATGTCCATGCAGTCAATTCCTTGATTTTAAGGTAACATTGTTAATCTTTAATAAGTTTCTTATGCCTCATCACGAACCATTTGGAAAGTTCACAATCAATTGTTTTCATCTTGATAAAATATTAGTTTTTTCAATCTTTTTATTCTTGGTTGCTTTTGTTTCAATAACTTTCTCATTTTCAAAATTTTATTGATGACAGAAAGAGGCATCTCACATTTAAAACTTATTTGTCTTTGGGTATACATTGGATTGATTTGGTGAAAAGAAAATGTGTTGCTTTTCTTCTAACGAATTATATTTTCTATTTTTTGCCATTGAATATTGATTAATTAATATATAATATTCAAACAAAAAATGTTCGCTATAAAATTTTATCTTATAAATAAAGCGACACATTTTTGCATTGAACTTTTAAAAAAATTGTTCTCCTTCGATATGAGCAAGGCTTTTTATATTTTTTTATATTTCCTGTTATTGAAATATCCCAATTTTAAAATTTTAGAAAAAATTTTTTTATATAGTACTGTTTCTTAGTTTTTTTTCTATACCGATTTGACTGTATTTACCAATTATATCATTTTATTGAATGAAATCCAATTTGAGCCACCATCGTTTCTTTAGCAATAAAATATTTAAAATATTATGTTTTCTTAGAGTTCTGAGATCAAAATTACACGTGGTAACTTTTAGATTTTAAAAATCAAATGTACAAAAATATATGATATTACATCTAGATTAATGGTCGTTACTGTGTAGAGTCAAATTTATTAAATTTTCATTTTTATTTTGGCAATCGTTTTAAATGTCAATAAAATCCCCATTTTAATATCTGTTTTATTATCTATTATTGAAGAGCTCAAGTTTTATTTTTCCACAATGTCAGTAATATTTATAAAAAAATATTCGCTTATATTTAATATCACGTTGAAAATCCTCGAAAATATTTATATATTTTCGTCTTATATATATTTATATAATTTATTATATTTAATTCGTCTTAAAATTTTCATTATTGGAAGGTTAAAAAATTGTGGAAAATTCTATGATTATGTGATCCAAATATATAAAAATTGATCCCATAACATACAAATTCTATAAAAAATCTTTGAGGATCAAGAAAACAACACTTTACCTTTCTAAAGTTAATAATCTATGATGATTCTAAAATAAGCGAGCACTTTTAACACTAAAGATGCACATATGACAGAGTTAAGACATCACAATTTTATCAAATTCAGATTAAAAAGTTGTTTATATTGATATTTTAATAGTACTCTTTAATATGATTCAATTATAATGAAAAATAATCACTGGGGAAAAGTTTTGAGTCAAGGTTTCATATATCACGTTGTTCAATTGGTTTAATATGTATAGGTTGAAATGAAAAATCTATCAAAATCACATATATTAGTCCAATACTTCTTCATTATTTCAATTCCATGTCTAAAGTGCAGAGATCTCCAAAGTAACTTTCTACAGCTACTATAGCTTCTTCATTTGATATAAAAACTTGGTGAGAAGGAATTAAGGTTTCGGAAGAGATAAGAATTGCTGGGAGCCAAATCGGAAGAATATGATGAATGTTTAATCAAGTCGTAATTTATTTTGTTCAGCATTGTCTTTGTCAATACTCTTTTGTGAGCTTGTTCGTAGACTTGTTGAAAAATGAGTTTTGCTTATTCAACCAAGGTCTTCTCATACGAATCTTTTCAACCAATTAATCCATAAGTTAACATAATAATCTAATTGAATTTTTCTATATAATCAATCGTTAAAAAAATCTTTCGTATTCCATAATGCCACAAACAGAAACCAGTGATTGTGCAAGTACCATTTTAATCGCACTTGTTTGATATTAAATTAGTTCTTTATAAACAGAATTAGATTTAATTATTAGATAGATATTTAATCGATTTTTTAAAAATAATATCGTTGCTAGATACATTTTTTAGTATCGAAATATGGATGTAGATAAGAAACACATCAGACACTGTCTACTGTATGCTTTTGTTCAGATCTCTAGTGAAAGATCTTATCATCTAAGGATAAAAGAAATTTATAGGAATAGATTGAGTGAGATTCAATGCAAGGTATCGTGCAATCGATTCAGAAATGGTCATAGAAGACTGGTAAACTTTAATACAACTGGGTGATTAGGATCCCAGTGAAACCGCCGCAGAAATGGATGTTAATCTACATTGTAGTGAGCAGATCGTCATCTATCATCTGCACCTTATTTGGAAGTAAGAAAATCTGGGATATTGATTCTATAATTAATCAAATGACCAGAAGTCTATGATGATTATGATTTCAAATGACAATCAAATAAGACATACCAAAGAACTATTTTGGAAGAAAATTGTCACTTTCAAGTAAACGTTGATTCTATATAATGTTACGATATTAATTCACTAAGAACCCCAGTCGTAACCTTAGCTCGTAACGTTGCTGACCCCTTCACTTGTTCCTATACGTGTACGCAATAGAATAAATCAAACAACTAAATACAACACTTTATTGCTTAA
>JBBMKC010130644.1:0-16038 GCA_037834085.1 Bipalium vagum
TAATAATAATAATAATAATAATAATAATAATAATAATAATAATAATAATAATAATAATAATAATAATAATAAAATTTGATCTTTTATGAGACTGAAATTACTTGTTTAAAACTATCTCTGAAAGAGATTGCTGTTTTTAAGAAAAATGATACAAAATGAAAATAAGCAATTAATATTTGTCTCGATCAAGAAAAATGAAAAACGACACAGAAGTGCAATAATGTAATAATAAATTATCAAAAGACCAATGGTAAATAATAATATTAAAACAAATGAATAAATTATTATTCAAAAATATAAAATGGAGAAAAATAAAAACAAAATAAAACAAAATGCTTTTACAATTAAAATATTAAGGTACCACAATATATTTTTTAAATTATTTTATTTATTAAATCCACATGACATCAAGACCATTAAAGTTGTTCACAAAATCGAACATTTATGTTAATATTTAGGCATCACATCTCTCATGTTTCAGCATGAAGCTCACTTTCTTAAACAAAAAGCCTTTCTTTTCTACGAAAACCAAAATCGATCAAAGCAACTTGCACAAAGATTTCGAAAATCTTCTAATCAATCTCATTCTACCAAATTACCTTTAATAAATAATGCTATTTTAAACTCCTTTGTTCCAATTTTTTTAATTGAGAGTAAGCAACATGTTTTGTCTCAAATATGCTTATCCACATAAAAGTACTAAAAGATTATAAAACGAGATTTCAACAAAACAATTGTATTAGTCATCATATAAACACGTATTATTTGACAAATTATAAGTGGTCTGGCCTCCTCTTTTGTCAATACATTCATGTAGTATTCTCCCCATGCTTAAAATAATTTTTTGAAATGCTCTTGTGGTATTAGTTCCCATTGCTCTATTGACCATTTGTTCTTTTGCAGTTGACATGTGATTATAATTTTATCTGACGCGTCGACCAAAATCATCCCAAGCATGTTCAAGAGGTCACATATCATGAGATATTGCTGACCAAGGAAGAATTGGTACATTTCTGGCACAAAAAGCATCTGTTATTATTTGTGCTATATGTGGTCTTGTATTATCATGCTGCATCACAAGATTCTGTTTACAGTACTTGGAAGAATGTGCTACTTGATAATTTCATTAAGATATTGTACACTAATTAATGAACCATCAATAATAACTGGAGCTGTTTAGACATCCAACCATATGCCGCACCAGAACATGACGCTTCCACAAGCATTGCTGATCATAATTTTTAATATACAGTCCCCGTCAAAATTCTGAGCCAACCTTCAAAAATTGAACTGATTTCATTATTTATTTATTGGTATGACATCAATTTAGATATAGTTATTTATATAACTCTGACCTATATCAATTTATTGTTTTTTTATTAATATTACATAATTATCAATATTATTCTTGTCAAATAAATAATTTTGTTTAAATAATGGCTGAATTTTATACTGAAAAAAGGGCTCAAATTTTGATTTTGAAGAAAAAAGTCTCACTAGGCTTTGTAACTCATTTTCTCTAATCTGCCGAAAAAATCCATCGATTTGAATTTTTCATTTTCATCTTCAGTATCAAACTGGTATTTTGCCTTACAATAGATTTTCTTGGCAAACCACATAATCTTTCTTTTTCAAATAAGTTTCATTGAACCAGTGAAAAATGTTAAAACAACTAAAATATGATGGATAACTGAATTACTCATTTTTCATCATGAAGATAGACATTGATAAAAAGCTTATTCGCTATTGCACGGTTTTTGTATTTGAAGCAGCTAATTGACTTCTTTTGTAAAGAATGGTTCTTAATTAAAAGCGCCAAATATACTAAAACTAAAATATTAGATTTTTAAAAGAAAACAATTCATTATTAAAGGAATGTTACCAAAATCTAGTTCATATAAATCATGGTGGTCTCTATTTTGAAAGATAAATTTGAATCTCTGGTCCACAATATGTGATAAGGATAAAAAGTGCTTAGACTCTACCAGAAATAGTGAAGACAACTGAACAAAATTTTTATTTGATCCTTCTCCACGAGGAATTTTGTCACATTATCCTTCATATCATACTTTGAAACAAATTAGCATTAAATTATTTCCAACTCCTTTCATGTACACAAATTAATTTTTAATCATTCTCCGTGACACTTAAGCTTTTGTAAAATTTATATCAAAATTTCTTTTTCCCAGAAGTCCAGATCATTATGTGATGCATTTTTTCAAGACTTGATATTATAATGATTGTCAGTCATTTTCAGCGAAAACCGAAATGATGACTTCCTTTTATCTGTCCTGCAAATAACAAAATTAACTGTGCGAAACTATCAATTAGAAAAAAATTCCCCAGTAGGGAAAATAATATTTTTTGTACACTTCAAAGAAGAAAGAAATATACTTAGAAATATAAGAAAAACTGAAGACAATTTACTGTTTTGCTTATTTTAACTATACATAACAGTATAAATTGAACATTTGTAATTTTTTATATAAATATATTTATTTTTTTAATAAAAAATCATCAAAATTTTACTTAAAGGTAAAAATGTCTAAGATCATTGGACAGAATTATTTTTTTAGGTATTGTGCAATATTTCCTATTAATTATAGTCAATACCCCTTACTTGGTTAATAAAACAAATAAAAGTAATAAAATAATTATTATATTTTTTATAAATATCAAAAATTGGCGTTGAATTTAACTTTTCTTATACTTTTATCGTTTTTCCTTTGTAAGATAAGTGAATAAAATACCACGTAATTGTAAGTACATAGAACATGTGAAATAGTTTCCTCTTTCTTAAAGCAGTTTCTAGAAATTATTAATAGAAGGAAAATATAATGACGAGAGTAACCTAAGATATAAAAAATTATATAGAAATAATTAAAAGTAAAAATCAAATAATGCTAAAAATATTGTAAAAATATTAATGAATTAGAAAATATAAAAAGAGGAGAATATTATAATATGTAAACTAAAATATTCCATTGATCAATTTATAACTTTAAGAAGATATTTATCCCCTTAAAAGCCAGCCATAATATTTTTGATCATTTGATTTTAAAATTATAAAAAAAACTGAAAATATAAAATTAAATTAAACATAAAATTATGAAAAGATATTTTAAAAATTTTCCATGATATATATTTTTCTTATATATGTACTTTTAATCTTGTAAACATCATAAATTTATTTTTTAAATAGATGCATTTTAATAATTTTGAACAATTTTTTTCAAACATTTATTATCATGAAACATGTTTTGAACTATTATCAGTTCATCATCAGTCATTCATATTTAAAACAACACACTTTAGTTACCTAAACAACGGTCTAATTTTTAATTTAAATATTTTGCAAAATTCTGAATGGTGGGAATTATTTTTTAATTTTATTTAATTAATCAGAGAAAAAATTGACAATCCATTGGGTTTTACTTTCTCCTGTTTGAATATTGATCTCCGGTTTAAGTACAAAATTTCTTATCTTCAAAATTATAATGAAAAATTTTTTAAAATATATTTGGCAATCTGTAAATATTATATCTTTAAAATATTTTATTATTTCCATTATATTTTTGCACTATTTTATGATATTATGGAAAATTTCTATAGTTTTCATACCATCCGAAAATATATTTAATGATTTTTAGTTCGAAAATTTAAAATTCTTTTTTTCATATTTATGTTTCTCTGCAACTAATATTATTATAAATTCAGTTTTTAAAGGAACTATAATTTTTCTTGCAATTCCTATTTTATATAAACGAATTCTTAAATTTTCTGAAGTTAGAATAAAAATACTAAATATTAGGTATATATTCTGAATTTCATTATTTTAAAACCTTCAATACCATAATAATATTTAAGATTCGCTTTAGTTTTATTTATAAAAGTTTTTGGATCTGATTCGAAATATATTGTATAATTCATTTCCAGACGTTATTTTAATAATTTCCGTTGTCAAACAAATGTGTTCAATTTTTTAAATTTTATAGACAATTAAAATTTTATTTTAATTCTTTCATACCTCCTTTTTTATATATATATTAGAATTTTAAATGTAATTAATTGTATTCTTAAACTATTTTAAAAATATTTTCTTAATTATTCATTTTAAATTATTTTTTTAAACAATCATTTGTTTAAATTACTTAAGTAAATTTATGTAAATGATATAAATTAGTTTCACATTTTAGTTTCAAGCTGGAATAATTATTTTCAGAAAAGGCTTTGAGTTATTATTATTAAGTTTTAAAATATGCACAGTGATCCATATCAAAAAGTGAGTCAGTAATATTTTCACACTGTACCTATTATTGTTAATTTTAATTATTTTCCTTTATTTAATTTTATATTATTACTCTATAATTATACAGCTTTCTCTAATTTTGAGATTGGATTCAACATAAAAAATTCTTAATTTTTAATATTGACTAAAATTCTTCATGATGATTATATTATATATGTGAATAATATTATGCAAGATTTACTATACTAATAACTCTGATATTCCCTTATATTTATCATACTAAAATATTTCAAATAAATATAAAGAAAAGAAATATCAATAATCGTGCATCAAATTACTAATGAAACAAAGGATCTCTACAATTTATTTTTTATATTAATAAAAGGATCCAATAGTTAATAATATTCTTCATGACAGCGTAAGTTATCATAATTAAATATTAATTGCACTTAATCGGAATGCTTTGGTGTCACATTTCGGATTCGCGTTTTACAATTATCGACCATGAAATTGCTAAAATTATATTTAATTTTGTTGTGACAAAATCTAATTTATGAAGTACATATATGTCAATTCTTGGATAAAATTTAAAACCAAGATGAAATTCTTATTAAAACATTAAACACGGTTATTTTTTGACTATCCACAATTTTAATGGTATAATTTAATTACTGGTGTTATCATAATTTATTTTGATTATTTATTTTTTATTAATTAAACATCATCAAATTGAGAGTAGTTCTCTGGTCTTCTAATGCTGTTTATCTCGAGTGAAATATTATGAATTAAATATTAATCTTCTACGTTGTTTGATGTACCAGTTGAGACAAAGAAGTAATAAAAATTAGACAGAATTCCAGATGGATCTGTTTAAAAGAGCCAAGGGAAGCAGAACAGGTTTATATATCTGTCTGTTTTAGAGTATTTCACCTCGATTATTGAATTTAGAGTAAGACACATCCGGAAATGTAAAATGTAATTTAAAAAATTTTAACGATTCAATTTATCAAATTCATCATATATATCTTGAAATAAATGTTTGATATACCAATTTTGTTTTTAATTTTTTTCAAAAAACTGATCATTTCTCAAAATGTGACTGTATTATGCCTTTTCTTCAGAAAAAACTTAATAAATGATTAAGAGAACCTTCGTATTTCTTATGATATTTGTTAAATTATTGGAAACCGATTTTAAAACAATTTCATTGATCTCAAAAAAATGGTAACGGTTTTTTGTCAGTAAGATGGAAAATAAAGCTTTAAGATAAATTGTGTCAAATCTAAAGATTAAACAAAGTTTAAGAAAATCAATGTAAGCATTCATAAATAGTTTCAATATACTTTTAACAATTATTATCCAAATGAAAGTGTATTAAATGGTAAGTGTAATATAAATAATACCTTTCAATAATAATGAATTTATAACCATGACAAGTTAAAGATAAACCCCGACCACGCTAATTTTATCGAAGAATTGGGAACTGTATATACTGATGTCTAATAAATAATGACAATACAGTAAACTTGCTTAATAAGTGTAAATTATAAAGGAATAAATGACTGTTAACTCACAAGATGAGGAAATCTATGTCGAAGTTATTAACGAATCCGATGAAAATCATTCGTGAAAGTCAAGAACAAGAAAATCGGATTACTGCTGTTCAAGATTTTTAGAACCCCAATTTTGTCTATAATTTTTCAAGAAACAAGGTACATCCCTCCGAAATTTTCTTTATGACCAAATTAAGATATGTGGTTAATACTCTCATGATGATTAAATCTCCAATGACTTTACACGTATTTAATCCTGTTCATTTTGGTATTGAATTAAATGGTAAACGACAAAATGTATATAATTTCAAGTAACTTAAATCTTTTTAAACCTCAAACATAAATATTTAAGTAATGTACGATCATTTTTATGTTGTATTCGTAAAGGTATTTAACATATATTTGCACTAATTTTTAAATATAAACGACAAATTTCTGCTAATGTTCATTGTATGCATGGTTGTAATTAATCTTTTTATCGTTTAAAAAAAGGTTTGACCTGAATTTCAGCAGTAAAAGGCAAACTTACAGAGATTTGGTAATGGATATCGCAACCATCCAATAATAACTCTAACGATGAAGAAAATTAAACACAAATTACTTACCAAGTAGTTGACAAGAAATTCATTTCATTTTAATATTACACAATATATTTATAATCTGACTCAATATCTTTTATATGGTTATGTTCTACGATAATCCTATGAGTAAATCAAAATAGCGTATGACAACACTAAGATTTATTAATCGTCAATTCAAGTTACCAACAGAAATATTAATCATACAACATCCACGATTAGAAAAAGTAAGTCAACACCCCTAAGAATCTTTCTCGCAATTCGTGTTTGCTCCGCTAAATAACTTCAAGCGCTTCCTTTTCTAACGTTTCGATCAAATCTCGACAATAAACCACTGATCAAACATTACTATGATAATGATCAAAAAATTAGTAGCGATGACCTTTAACCGATAATATATCATAATGTCAAATTAAAAATCACTATCAGAATTATAAAATAATGTGACTAATCAAGAATAAAATAAGTTAATAATATAATATAATAATAAACTAAAGATAAAAACACTATTATTTATTGATAAAAATTGAAAATAAATTTAAGAATGGTAAAGAAACGTCTCATTACAATGACGAGTTCTTTGATGATCAAGCTTGATGAACACGAGTTTGACGGAAAAACCAAGAATTATATTTAGTTGAATTCGATTTTATGCTTTGTTTAAGAGATTTGACCACTAAAAATGTTTTCGTTAATTTTAAAAGTATGATCGAAACCTCAAAAAATTTTTAATCAAAATTCGCATAATTAAAATATTTGCTTCCCTAGAACCACCGGGACTGTCAGTTCTTTATATGGTACGCAGCGACCAATCCGAGCTGTCAATCTATAGCTATTAATTTCTGGAAATCGCCCTTTACATGGACTTTAAAGGAACATGGGGGCAACTAATGCGATCGCTGAAATAATTGAATGTACAACCTCAAATAAAATTACTTGGTAGTGGTAGATAGCATTGGCTGACTAATATATAAGGCAGCATTAGCCACCCATCAATCCTAACCAAGGGTTTTATTTCTAAAAGTTCATTAGGGGGTGGAATGAGAGAAAAAATATTACTTCATTCGGGCAAGGAAAAGTTTAAAAATTAATATTTATTGGATCTATTTTGATTTAACTGTCGCATTTTCTAATGATTTTCTGACAACCAGGAGATGTTACCCAATGTACATACTTGGGGGTCCGGTATATTAGTCAATACAGACTAGGTTTGAACCTATCCATCAAGATGTCGGTGGCTTTTACAAAGGAACATCAACATTCGGCATATCCAACCTCAATGATTCGATTAGACAGCCAAAAGTACTGAACGCCGTAGAATTGCTAGATGATATACAAACGGTTTTCACTATTTGCAGAAGAGTGAATCCAAGAAGCTCCAAAGTGCCCAGATTTTTAGAATAATAAAAACCTTATAAATGCAACAGTTATATCAAATTTTAACCTTTCTATTTAGTATTATTATTTACTTTTAATTTATATTATCGTATCTGATACAGGTCTGACAAAAATTTTTCTTCCACTAGAAAATTTTTTTATATTTAGTTTATTTTAATTATAAAAATCGTGTATTTGAAATTTTTAAAGAATCTATCGATTTTTTTTTCGAAATAATCGAAAATGAAGTTTTTGGGGGTTTATATACTGATACATACAGTCAATCGGCAAACCGACATTTTACCGAAGAAATTAAATCGACAAAAGTTATATTTCTTTATATACAATATATATTCAAGTATTTTTTAATTAAAATATCAGTGTCCCTTTTCAAAGACCTTACAAATTCACCAAGCATTTCCATGTTAAAGCAGCATCCATAAAGTTTTTCTATTGCTTGCATTTTTTGATGCAGTCTTTCACCATACTCCTAAAAAAATACCCAGGCTTAAATCTGTTCTTGTGTTTAAATACCAGGTGCACTTTATATCTTACATTTGGACAGGTCATAGTTTGATAACTTGATATAATAAATCTAGTTTTTCTTTCTAATCTTCTGGTATACATGTATGACAACGGAATTGAATTTAATCTAATTCTGTCATTGTCTCTGAAAAAGCAGAATCTTTCATAAGTCTAATTTCAGGACCGGTAAAGACTCTATTCTTTAACTTTCCTTTCTTTAACTTTCCTCAATGTTTTGATTTTGAGGTTAAAACAATCGCTATCTTTATCCAAAGCTTTAATGAATTTCTGGGAAATGTCCAGCTTAATGTGTAAGAAAAGCATTGTTATTGTTAAGTCTCTTAAATTAGAGCAAAAACTAAGAGTTTAACTGTTAGAAGGTTGACTTTTACGTGTTCGACTATGAGAGTTTAAATTAACTAAAATAACAAATATAATATTTCAAACTTTATTGAGATTACAAATCGGTTTTTACAGTTAGAGAGTGATTGCTTTTACAACAATCCTCTTCAAGAAATCTTTCCCTTTAGGTTGCGGTTAATTAAAGTAAGAATCTTTTCGCGTTGATTACAAGATCAACGTCTCAAAAGCCCTTCAGAATATAATTCACCACCCTAATAAGTGTGTGAACTATGAACAAAAAAGAATCACACACAGAAATGAAGAGATGAACAACAAAATTTAATTGATTTTAGGGTTATACCCTAACACTTATTTTAAAGACTATTAATAAAAAATTTGATTTTATATTTATTTTATTAATTGTGTAATTCGATAGAATTACCAGTTATACAATTTTATTGATTTAACAGATTAATAATATAATAATAATAATACGGATCGTCTAACTTCTTAAAATTAGCGATCAATAATAATATAATATGAACTGCTTACCAATTTGCATATATTGAATAACAGTTTTCGGTAAAAATTACAATCAATAGTTTTCCGGTTTATTGAATTGATATTGGAACGCTTATACTAATCCAAATTGTTTATGTCAAGTTTTTGCAATTTCACGTGGATATGTTCTAGACTGTATTGATTTCGGAATATGTCGATTATCCAGTGAGGTTTTTGTTCTAATTTTTTTTTGTTCAATTTATTATAATTTTTTGCGGGTTTATATAGCCATTTTTTTATATAATTTATTTAAAGTAACAATTTGTTACTATTTTTAAATTTGTTTCTTTGTTTTCCTACTATATATAATTTCATCTTTAATATTTTTCATGCAAATTCTATTTTTAGTAAGTTGAACTTACTAATTTAATATATTACAAATTTCCCTATTTTTATTATGACTCATAATAATACAACAATAATAATAATAATAATTAATTTTTTTTTAATAATTTTCACATAGATTTGTTTCGGGAAAGAATTCTCGTTACAATAACGTAACAATAAAATAAATATCAAAATATAAAGAATTTTTTTCTTAACAGATAAAATTGTTTTTTATAATCATTGGGATCACAACTTAGAAATTTTTTGTGTTCTTTTTATTTTGGAGTCTCCACATCATCTTCTGAATAGGTACTAAAAGAATATCACCAAAAGTAATAGGTCAAAATCCAAATGACTATCCATCGAATTGAACATACAATAAAAGCAAGGGTATTTAACATATCCTGAACTTAATCGCATTATTAAGTTTAACACTTTTAAGTCACATAACGATTCAACCATTAGAATAATAGTTGATCATTTTCAATTTTTTCTATAGAAATCCTGTTTCTTTAATGTTGGCATACGCAGTAGGAATTTTATGAATTACATTTTCCATGTAAATTAGAGTACATTAGGTAAGGTAAGCGGGGAAGCAAAAAATAATATGATCCTTATTTATCTAATGAATAATATAAGAAAATTACGATTTACATGCACATAAAAATAAAAAATCACAAACATAAACAAATAAAAGGATTTGTGTATACATTATGTATATACTTTTTTAAAATACAGAATGTTTGGAATCAATTAATGATCGGCTTTTGGTGGGAGTGTTTACAATATGATGACGTAAATTTTTTACTGAAATCTGAAAAATTAATTTTGAAATATTTCCAATAGGTTTCCTTCAATGTATCATTGAATATTCGCTTTGAGCGAAATTTAAATTGTACACATATGTAACAGAAGTTGTTCGGGTCAATTTTTTGTTCACTTTTGTATTTTGTTGTTCTAAATGTCAATATTGCAAAATTATGTAAGTAATCTAAATTACTTTGTATGACGTTTGTTCATTACAATTTGAAAATTTTATAATTTGTGTATTATTTAATTAAACAAAAATAACTTTAAAACTAATCGATAAAACTTAATATAATTTTGAAATTTTACATAACTTAATGTGATCTATAAGATCACAATAAAAGGTTGCAAGTGGGAAAATTTTGGGAGAAATCTGTTATTATTGTAGGGTAAAAACCCAATAAATTCAATGAACCAAACTTATGGTGGTACGCAATCATGCGTCACCATTGGTCATAGAACGGTGTTCGAAATAAATATATATTATTAGGATCATCTATCGTTATGATGGTTACATAATTACAAATATGCAATCACATGTTGCTGCAGCATATAATAGGAGCCCGTGAGATGCAGTAATATTTCTTAAAAGACTGTACCTTGAATTTAGTCATCCTGCAGATATACATTTTGCATATTGCTAGGGAGAAGAACTTACACTTGTTTGGATGAGTTTTTTACTTTCGAAAGTTTTCAACTGAAAAATGTTGTCACTTGCACAATGCATTCCTTTTATATAACTGCTATGTATAGAATAACGATGTCGAAAAGGAATCGACAATTTGTTAAGGAAGATATTTACTGATTGTTCGATAGACCTAGTGGATAACTTCAGAGACTCTAAGACTTGATAGTGGATTTCGGATTGTAAGGGTCGCCTATAGATGAATTATTTATATGATTATTAATCAACAAAATGTTACCGTATTATAACGTTTAATTATAAATTATTAATAAATGTATTTTAATCGATGAAATGTACAGTTATAAAAAAAGTACTTGAAAAAATAGTGATAATAAAACAATGAAGTTCTCTCCCGGAGCGATTAACGGGAACCCAGGATGTCCGCTATGCAGTGTGCGGACGCATATGCATTCCAAAACTCCATGGGATCATTGAGTAATCCTGTTGATTTATCATGCTTTATTAGAAAAAAGTGTATATATATCTGAATTCATGATTAAAGGTTCGATAAAATCGTCTAACTTTATAAATACGCGTAATAAAATGTCTTCTGATGGGATTTGTCTTCGTAAATGAAATCGCAATAAATAACTTTACAATGGCAACTGTTTTTTCCTTTTTTGTGTTTGAAAATCACCAATTTCTTAAAGATAATTTACATTTCCCCATTTTTATGTGACTCTAATATGATTATTTAGGTAATAAATTGTTAATATAAATTCTTAGATCATGTTAAGTTTAGAATCCACTTGGGTTAGATAAAATACTTGTTCAAAGACAGTAGGTTAAGTAAAATCTTGTCTTCAATTGGTAGGAAAAGAAAATGGTTCCATGGGTTACAAAAGAACCTTGTCATCAATGGGTTAGGAAGAAAACGTGATGCAATCAGTTACAAAAACCTTTTTTGTCAATAGGTTTTAAAAAGTTGTCATCAAGAGGTTAAGAGAAATGTTATACAATCTCTTGTGTGAAAATATTTTTGATGTTATTCAGTATTAGAAGTTTTAGTTTACCATGTTATATTTGAATCATATAACACATAACATCTATCATAAGATAGTAAAGTACATTGAGATTCAAAATTGTTTTTGGTCAACTAAAGTCAACAAACGTGCTTAAAGCACTTTGAAGCAAATGGTCGTCTGAGTTTTTGGAAAATCTGAGCATATCGCAACTGTGACTTTAGAGTTTCAAAGTATGGTTAATTCTGCATAGTACACAAAGATTTTCTTGCCAGAAGTTTTGGAGAAATATAGAAAAATAATTCAAAGATCCGCATCGTCCTCCACCATGACAATACCAGGTCACACAATTTACAATAAACAACTAACTTTTCGAAAACCCAAAAATAGAAATTATGAGACATCCTCAGTATAGTCCTGATTTGACTCCTAACGATTTCTTTTTATTCTCATATGTGAAGAATAAGCTGCTTGGACAACGATTTTGCACACCAAAGCTCATGTTTCTCAGATATCTAAATCTTTATGGGTAAAATGCTTTAAAAATTGATTCAAGCGTATGCAAAATGTTTTGACCAAGAAGAGGAGAATATTTTGAAAAACAATGACATAGTTATTATAAAAGTATTATATATTATAATTAAATTTTAGTTTTTGATTTTTTTGTTTTTCGCAATAAATATTGAGCAATCCACGTAATAGTTAAATGTGTATAATATCCATCAATTGCTCAGAAAACCCTGCAACCGTTGGTGCAATTTTCAACTTCTTATGTGATTTCGGATTTTTGTGCTTGACCACAATTAAATACAAGAAGCGAGAACGATTATTATCAGTCGAAGAGGAACATCGGGTGTGTCGTCTCAAACGCGGCCTTGAATTCAAATCATCAAACACAAATTTCATACTGAATTGTTGACTACTGCTATGTAATTGTAAGTATGACTGAGTCATTTTAAATTCCTTGATATTGCAAAGGGTTCCGCGAGCAACGTAACCATTTTTACAAGATTCCGCTTCACTGAAAAGGTTGAAAAACACTGTCGTATATAGTCAAAAAACTAATTTACTAAAATCAGATTATTAAAAATAAATTAAGATTAAGATCTGCCTATAACAGCAAGCCTCCAAACCAAATTTTAATAAATGAAAGTGGAAGCTTAATAAATTTAATGACGAAAATAGCGATCATCTAAATTTATTAAGTAATAAAATTAGTAATTTAAAGTTAATGTAATAGAAAGAGTTGGTTAAAAATAGTAAGATTGGTTGTAAAATTATAGTGGTCGGTATAATTATTTATACCACGCTAAAAAATGTTAATTAACTGTTTACTTTTATAGAGAAAATGAATATTAAATCTGAAATATAATATTTGATGTATTTAGAACATTCTAATAAGTTAATTCTGTTTTTTAAAAAATTAAAACATTAATAAGTTGTTAACAATTTAAAGGACATAATTATTTATACCGCAATTAGTTTCATTAATAAAATTCAAAAATGATAACTTTAAATAGATATATTTCAAAGAAATTAAGAAAAATTGACTTAAAAAGAAGGAGTGACATGAAAAAATTGAAATTATTAATGAAATCTGCCATTCAAAATTTAATTAATTATCAAAAACTTTGGCAAGAAAAACAAGTTATAAAATTCAACAATTTTACGAAGGCATATATCAAAAGAAACAAAAATAGTATTAAAGTTAATGCCAATACCATTGATAGGAATAATAATTGAACAGTTTCTACAAGAACTGTATCCAGATGGTTGCAGCGAAATGATTTTAAGCACCAAAAGGATGCAAAACGTATTGTATTATCCACAAAACAGAAATATGATAGAAAGTATCTTTATGGATAAACAAATATTATATGGAAAATCCTGCTTTTCGAACGAAAAGCAGTTCTCCATAGATATTCTGGATAATTGATAATATATTATTTTAATGCACGAAATTGAAAATTAGGTTAACATATAATGCTCTGGAACAATCCGCATGCTGTCAGCGAAGACAAAAAGGAGTTGATGGATTGATGTACTTTGCATCACTTTTTCAAATGGTTTAAATTTAATTCGCAAATTGTTAGGTCTTCATAAGGTGAGGAATACAAAGCAACGTTCCACACCTTTGTTGTGCGATCAGTTATTTTGAATATCTTGAATCCAGCAAACTTAGTGCAAGATAGCTGTTGGATACATAAATGCAGAATTCTCCAATAATGTTATGAGTCCAACGATATAAATACCATTGACTGGCCTTTAAGGTTATCAGAAAATTTTGGAAAATATTTCTTAACCTTGTTTATGTTGAGAGGCAGCCGAAAAGCTGAATTGAAGTACCACAGAAAATCAACCACACTGCATATTTAATAAATAGCACAAAACGACATTTAAAGACTAATGTATCAAACGCTTAGAAATATGTTGGTCAACGTATTGATTAAAAAGGAAATATAATTAATTAAGGTCATCTTACTTTTCTTCACATAACATGTACTGGTATAAAAAATGTCAAAATTACAAAATAGTTTACAAATGATATTTTTCAATTCAAAAATATATATCAATACTTAACAAATGACAATCGACACATTTTAAAATTTGAAGTAGACTCCTTAAATTATATAAATAAACTATATCTATAAATAATTATGTCGACCACTATATAAAATATTGTAGCTAACAAGAAGTTATAAATCCTGAAATGTGGTAGTATAAATACCGAAGTAATTTCAGTACAGTTTGTCATTAAAAATCTTAGAGTATGCTTCAGCTATGTCAGTTAAATTAAAAGGTAGGGAATTGTATTATTCCTATTATAAAACCGATTTTTTTATCTATTTAAATAATAATATTTATTTATTTTAGTAATAGAAGTAAATTATTCTGATCACTAACCTTTTTAATTTTCTCTTTTTATTTCTAACTCGATTCTGTCTCGCTCTGTGCGACAGAAAAGGTATTTTTGTCATCAGGTCTTCTTCTGTTATCAGAAAACCAAGGTATTTTATTAATTAAACAATAATCGTCGTATTAGTATTAAATGTAATTTAACGATAGAATCTGTTGTTTGTGTTAATTACAATCTTTTTTCGTGAGTCTTTTATTATTTACACTTCCTCAGAGGGATTTGATGACCCCAAAAGTCGTAACAACATTGTAAGTTTAAATTCTAAGAAAAACTCTATTAACTGAAGCCTTACGACATTAATATTATTCGGCCTCATTACTATTTTATTATTATTGCTTAGTCTTATTGCTTATTTTATTGCAGAACCTCTTTGTGTCTTCTCGAGTTGTTGCTCCTAACAATACATATAATATTATTATACTGTTATTTTTATTATTTTTACATTTTTTACATAAATAAAAAACTAAGTCATTTAATTATTTTATCAATTAAATTTTTATACCTATTAATGGTTAGTAGATTTATTTTGAATGTCATTTTTAAAAATCATCTCATGATTTTCTATATCCAAGCCAGACTATCAAATTATCCTTCCATATTCCCTATACAGAAACAAAATCATTAATATTCCAATGGATTATTAAAAAATTGTTTATGAAAAAACTTTTCTAGATAATTTTCTGCAAAATTTACAGTACTTTTGAGTTAGAAACGTGTATATTAAATAACATGGCTACAAAACACCAATAATGGTGATGAAGAAAATTATTACTTCGGAATCATTTTGTTTAATAAATTCTTAATCATTTTTTGTAGCTAATTATCGATGTTAGCCAAGCACAAACTTCTTATTTTAAAGGGTTCGCATCATTTTTATATTAAGTTTATTCCAATATCAAATGATCGTGTAAAGTTTATGAGTCAAAAGTTAGGGTAATTTTTTTCTAGGTTATAGGCATATATAATTGTCGAATTGATAATATATCGCTTTTATAGAAGTGTTTTTTGCACAAAATGGGAGTTTCGGGTGTTCGTCACTGCTTAATATTTTAATGATGAATCATTAAGAAGCGTTATAATATACAGTCCCCGCCAAAAGTTTATGATCACTTAGCAGTTTCATGAAATAAAATGATATATTATATTTTGACAGTC
>JBBMKC010130755.1:0-26771 GCA_037834085.1 Bipalium vagum
TAAATTAATAATAGATGCATATAATGTCATTCAAAACGACATCGAAAAAAAACGGCACGAATTTATTAGACAACCTAATATATTGAAAAGAATGGTGTCTGTCTTTTTTTGGTGTCTTTTCCTATTTTTTGAAGTAATTGTAATTCTACTGGGGAATTCACTCTATGGAATCGTAAAAAATGTTTCACTTCTTCGATATTGTCAATTGGCGTTTCTCCTGTAATCCGTTTTTTGCTATTTCATTAGCATTTCTCACTTCTATGACTTTGTCGAAAATAATGGTGATATAATTTGATGTTTCTTGTTCAGGTTCACCTAGTCATTCTACTTTTGCGTATTCTTCCCTAGGCAGTGACTCTAAACTTTCAATGTGTAACATGCGTTTTTCATTTGTAGCGTTATTTTCCTCATTATCATTTATAATATTTATTTTAGGCGTTAGTGATGGACAACTTTTCTGTAAGTGTCCAAATTTTCCGCAAATAAAACATTTAACCTTTCCCTCAATATTCACTTGTTGACGTTGGGATAGATTAAAATTTATACTTCTGCAAACATCTTTTACATGTCTTCTTTTTCCGCATTGAAAACATTGCAAATTGTGCGCTCTACATTCGTTTGCGGTATGGTTTCGTCGTGCACATTTGGTACATTGTTTATTATTATTATTAAAATCGAATTGCTTATTTCCATTATTATATTCAAATGGTTTATTTCAATTATTATAATTATTCCTATTTTGGTAGTAATTCATTGGTGCTCTCATTTGGTTACGTTGGTTACTTCCATTTAAAACATTATAAAGTTTAGTGGAGTATTCGTTATATAGACCTCTTTTATCTACCAGACATTCTCGGGCTCCATGATCCATTTTATTACACTTATAAAATTGTATTGGATTATTATTATTTACTTTAATTGGTGATTTTGACCTTAATCCGGAGGACTGTTTTATTATTATTAATGTTTTCATTGCAACAGCAGTTTAGGCTAATTTTGCCTTCTCCAATTATTTGCTCAAACGCTTCATGTCTATATAGCATGACAGCTGCTTTAATTTCATATCTTAATCCTGACCACCCTTGATCTTTTACTATAACTTTAGTATTTTCTTCCCATTTATCTTGTAAACCAAAAGCTCTCTGGGCTATTGTTCTTAAATTAAGTGTATAATCTGATATTGTTTCATATATTTTTTGATTTAAGCTATGAAATTGTTACCTGAATAAATGGCCTTTGTCACCTGTGAAAATCTGTTCCTCTAACGCGGCTTTAACTGATGCCCAATTATCATCTTTCTCTTTGGCTACTATATCTAAATATGCGTCTCTTGCTACACCTTTTAAGTAAATGGGAAGTCGGTTCATTATTACTTTTTCATTAAAACCATATGCGCGCATTTTTATTTAATAATTTGATAAAAAATCGGGTAACTCAGCTGGGTTTCTATTATATGTATCCATTTTAATATAACCGGTTTACGTGTTACCATTGTCATTATGCTAACTTTCAGTCATTTTAGTTAATTTATTTTTATTAATATTTTCAGTAAAGCGAGGACAAGTTTGGGAACGAGTTATTATAGGTATTTCAACTATTAAACTTTGTTTTTTAGTCTTTTTCACTTAAACTTTTTCGATTTGGCTGTCAGATTGAGACTCAGAATTAATGGTTGTTACGTTTGAAAAGTTATTATTATCTTCAGAATCGAAATTATTATTATTATCAATATCAAGATTATTATTATTATTATCAATATCAAGAATATTATTATTATTATTATTATTATTATTATTATTATTATTATTATTATCAATATCAAGATTATTATTATTATTATTATTATCAATATCAAGATTATTATTATTATTATTATTATTATTATTATTATTATTATTATTATTATTATTATTATTATTATTAGCTATTTATTTTAATATGCTCCGAACGTTTATAACGTCCGGCTCACCAAATGTTAAGTCTGGATTTACTGGTTTTTTAATTTTCTTGTTCTAACTCTTGTAATAGGTGCAGCAGCTAATATAGACTCCTCATTTTTCAAATTTTCACCAATCGCTCAAAGACCTATATTCTTTTTTAATTTTCTATCAAAATAACATTTCAGCTCAGCGTGAGTCGATTTCTTAAACGTTTTCCGGTATTGTATTATTTCGTCTATTTGGATTAAACTTCAATGTATTCCTATGTAGAAGATTAATTCAAAAAAAATTTATTAAATGAAAATTAAGAGCCATTAAATAACAATTTTATAAACGTTTTTAGAAATAAAAAAATTGATCAAAAACTCATAACATTCTTAAAAATTTACGCGTATTAGTTGGCGATTAATCTATGATATAATTTGGAAAAAGCAAAAAAATATAAAATTCTGCGGAGGCAGCTGTATTTCATTTATAATAAAAATGATTAGCAAACACAATTATAAGACTAGAACCCAAACCTGTTTTTCGGATTTACTTAACAAAAATATTAAGCACGTTAATTAATAAAATGTCAAAACTAATACTATTCTAGATATAACAAAGGTATGTGAAATTCTATAATAAAACAAAGATAATTTTCATAAAATTTTATTTCATGTATAATGACTTTAAAATCTTTTGCTCTAGCAATAACATTGATTGCATTTTGGTTTACCTTTAGGAATTAAATTATAAATTTGACACTGAACTGTTCTATCATTATTTGCTCCAGGCTTGCAAGAATTTCTTATGGGAACTGGAATAGGAGAATTTGGAGATGTGAATGTATATGTACCAGGTTGGATATTTTCACTTCCATTATACTGAGGATCAGGACAACAAAGTCTCATATCTGGTGTAGCATGGCAACATCTTCTATTCATTGTTAATGAAGTTTGAAAATATAAATTCAAAATTATTGACAAATTAATAAGTTGAAAAATCAATTTAATCAATAATTATAATAACATCCTGTACTAAATAATACAATGGAAATTTTTTTTGTAAATAAACAATGAGTATAAATTATTACAATGAATAAAAAATAATAAAAATCGTAATAAATTAATATTTTTTGATAATCTGTACATTTTTAAATTATCAACATTTTATTTATAAAACAAATTTGACGTACACAAGGCTTCTAAATTAAATTAACAAGCACAAGTGTCATAGATAACCAGCATGGCTTTCTGATAAATTTCATTCAGCGGAATAATTGGTTTTCTTCAGTCTATATAAAATTAACCAAATATCCAGTAGCATGGAAGTTCCAAATCTTCGCCGATTGCTCAATATTTGATATTGCACATGATTTTAGAAGTACACTTGATTTCCTTTTTGATTATTATGTCTATTGTTACATAGTAATGTATCGTCCCAAGAGATCCAATAATCAGCGTCTTCAGTTGGATATTATAATCAGGTTTTATCAGTTTAATTTTTTTCTTCAAGTCCGAATACTTTACGATATTTTTATTTTCACTTATATCAAAGTTTCGTAAAGAGTCAATTAGACATTTTAAATCAACTAAGTAAATAATCTTTTTCTCTACGTTTGTAATGATTAAATCTATTCTCTCTTTTGAGTCTAGAATATCTTGATATTGCATATTTTTCTGAACAATCAGTTCTGGTCTTTGAAGTTCCTCGAAGATTTTTTCCATGAAAATATCATGTCTTTGTCCAATGAAGGAAAGATTTCTCTTGCAAACCTGCAGCACATGACTCATTGATTCCTTCTCAGAATCAAAATGTCTGTGTAGGCGTGACTGATCTTCCTTAATGGCTTTGGGAACAAATCTGAAGCTAAAACTTCCCAGTACTCCGGGAAAAAATGCTCTTGTTTGTTGATGGACATAGATTATAGATCCTTGCAAAGAAATTACTCCATCCAATGTTTTCCCACTTTACTACATAAGCATCATAAATGGATTGATACAATATGTGAAATACCCCATTACGATTATTAGGCAGGATTAGGTAGGTGCCACGAATGTTGTGAGTTACTCGCAGGCAAATTTCTTCTTTTATCACTTCAAAACTACAAGTGTTTTGATGACGTGTGGAAAGAAATTTAATAGCGCTTCTGATTTGGATGCACCATATTTTTTCGATTCTTGGTTGTTTTCTATCTTTTTTCCATTTAGCCATTCTAAGCAATCAGCTGTTGTCGGATTATCTATTCTCAGTCTTTGTCTACGCACATAAGATAATGAATCACGAATAATTCCATCTGTAAAATTGCAGAAAGAATTCAAAAGTCGAAATCTTTGAACTAATGACTGAATCGAATATTTGTCGTGCAGATCAGTGAAACCGGCACCTCTATATGAAATTGACGAATAATGATGACATTTTTCAAAATTTCTAGGCAATTGTAGTATTTTTCTCAAGTATTATCTTAATTTACTACTATTATTATCATTATAGATTTTATTGTTGACAGGATTTCCAGTAGCTTTGATTTTTATTTCTCTGGTTCAAAATGCGAATGGGATCCTGGAATGTAAAAAAACTTTATATGCTTTTATCATTTGCCAATTAGCAAGATCCATGTTTACTAGTGTCAATAATTAATTTGCTTAGCAACTCGTAGATCGTTTTTATCACCTACAGGAACTCCTAGATATTGATAAAATTCCTTGCCCCTTATCTTTTTAATCTTGGAATTTTAGATGTCAATTTCAATACCATCGTCATTTTGTGGCAAGCTCAAAAGTGAACATTTTTCTAGTCTAAATTCTAATCCAATCCAATCAGTTATTTCAATTGCCTTTTTGATAAGATTTTAAAGGTTCTCGTCATTGTCCGAAATCAATGCTATCTCATCCGCGTAAGGAAGGACTTTTACTTCTGATTGACCGATTAAGAAGCCTGAAGGTGGTAAGGAGTGTACAAATTCCAAGACTGGATTGATTGCAATTGAGAATGGTGACATCGATAACGGACACCCTTGAAGAACCACTTTGAGCATTGGAATATTTGGGGTAACGATGTTGCCACAAGTATAGATTAGAATTGCAGATTTACTTTCAAGGCTTTCTAAAAAGAATTTTTCCAGCTATTTTGAAATTGTAGTTTTCAACTGATATGATATTTTTATAAATTCTTTGCTTATCTCCGAAGCCACCAAAATTTGCTAATTTAACATTTTTGTTTTGCAAATTCATAGCTTTCTCTCTGATTTGGTGTATAAATTCTACTTTAAAAGAGTTATGTTATTTATTATTGATTTGTTTAAATAAATACTTTTCACTTTCACGTGTTATATTTTATACTGTTATGAAGAACGAATTAACTAAAAGAAAAGGATTTATCAGTAGCCTGCCGCGTGATAAATATACTGTTTACACGCAGATGAAGGGTCCATAGTCGTAATTGTTACCTTGACGTATAATATCTGGATATGGAGAAACACACATCAGGCAGTTCATATTGAATATTTTGTTAACATTAAAATTTAGAGTTTTTGTAAATTTGAGAACTATGTCCGATTTAAAATGCTCCATGTGGAACGACTGTTTGGCATCTTTATGATAGATAAATAGAACCATATGTTAGTTGATAATGTTGAAAGGAAAATATATATTGTTTTGGCTGAGTGAGCTTCAGGTGAGAGTTTGAGATTGTCACATTGATCAGTTGAGGCCAGAAAAAAACAGTAACCGGATTTAGATCATAATGATTTTCACAATTTAAGAATGTGGCCAAAAACCAATGAATATCTGAGTCAGTGAACCAAGATTGATGATGTACAAAAATCAAGTCAACAATTTGTCTTCGTAAAATTTGCTGCTCGAGTACGACTCGAAATAGTATTATTAGGTTTCAAGATATGATTTTTTGTGAGATTCCTCATACACTACTTTCAAAGGTCAGTATTTTCATCGTTCATATTATCAGTTCTTCTAAATTTTTTGTTGTTGCATAATGTACATATTTCATATTTACTGAGCTTCTCAACTTCTTTTATATACTTTTGCCAAATTTCTATGGCTCAGCTGATTGGCTCCTATGTTGCTTAATAGAGGCTGCTGATTCCGGAGTTTAGAACTGATTGTCATGAAGATCCTCAGGTAAAGTCAAGTGTTTTAGTTTGGACATTGTAACAATGCTAATTAAAAATTTTCAATGCATAAAATCTTTGATTTCACTTGATATAAAATTTTGACTTTTGTGATCTACCCACAGCCCATAAATGTAATAAATGGACACATTTATTTAGATGTATTTTGAATTTCTCAAGAAAAGAATTTTCTTCTAATAGAAAAATATCTATTGTAATTTATGCAATTTTTCGTGTAGCACCGCCATAAAACACAACCTGTTTCTTTTTGATGTGCATTCCTTGAATATCGTTCCACAATCATCGCATTTATCTACAATCATTAATATTATTATAAATTACCTAATAGGAATAACAGACTGTTTTCTTTTAAAAACATAATTGCATCGGATGGAACACCCATCGCTTTGCTGTTAATTAATTTAATGTTCATATTTTTGTTATCAACATGGAAAAATTGATATCGGTCAAAAAAAACATGATCTGAAATTTTTATTAAATGTTCTTTAATTTGGAAGGCTTGCTTCGGGGAACGCAGTTCCTTTTTTCATTTGTATCAGTCGATTTTTTATTGATGTTGTTTTTTTCTTTGTTTTCGTCGCTTTCGTTGTTTATTTTTTCCTATTTTATTAAATCTTCATGATGACTTAGTTTTATTAGAAATATTTTTTCACAAAATTCACAATAATACTTTATCCGTACTCTAAGCGGTCAAAGCAATCACAATAAAACTTTAAATAAATCAAATAAATACAACACAGGTCAGTTCAATATGGAGGAGGATCAAATATCTTAAAAGTTATTATGACCAAATTAATCAAAGGTCTGCACAATTATGATAAAAATGTCGAATCAAATAATATATTGTTAAAATCAAAATACACTAAATAAATGTTAATGTCGAACTTTAATGAATTATTATCAAACAAGAAAACAAAAAACACAAAAAATTAATAATACTCTCACCGGGAGCGACAAGGGGTCCCCGGGTCGTCCACTAGGCCCTTTTCAGGTAACCTGGGGATTCCCAAATTTGCTGGGTACCCTTGTATAATCCTGCTGCTTGGTCTTTATCAAAGAAAGTAAAATTTACTTGAAACAATAAATCCGCAACAATACTTCGCCGGTAGTAGCATTTCTTCGGCAAGTATAGATCCTCCACGTAAGTCTTCCGCAATAATTTTTTCTGACGTAAGTCTTCAACGATATTTTCTTTAACTCGCTCTGTGCAAATTTCTGGGAATAGGCATCTCTTTATATAGTCCTGTCGATTGGTCTACGATCACCAATCCCTATGCTTCTAGACGACTATGTCCATCAATATCCCATAAATCCCAACTTTATCTCCACGCCGAGATGAAGTTAGGGAAAAATTTGGAGTAATTAAAATTAATTATCCCCACGACGGGATAGATTTCAACTTTTAATTATAAAAATTTTAAATTTCATTTTCTTTATCATTTAATATTGTTGTTATTATTATTAAAAATTCAATATTATTAATATTATTACAAACATCATGGTTTGTGCCTTTGGCAAACCTAACAATTTTAAATTTATTTCTTTGCAAAATTATAGATACAAACATAATATAATTATACGTTTTCTTTTATATATTTGTTTGTCTATTTCATATATTATTTCTATAATAGAGCAGTAACTACTGTAGTTAAAAAATATAAAATAAATTAAGTAGATACTGTATTGAAATACATATAATAACCATAGTATCTTTCTGAGGTTACTTTTTTACTAAAAATATTTAAATATATAGTTTTATTTATTAGTTTAATATTGTAACATTATTATTAGAAAATTTTATAATTATCATAAGAAAAATATTATATTAAAAAGCAAAGCTAAGGATATATTTTTCTGAAACGTAATAAAACATTGATTTTTTAAATTAATATTAGCATTATTTATATTAATATATATCAAATTTAAGCTAACTTAATGAAAATAATCATTTTAACTACTGGAATTTTTAAAACTTTATATCAATTAAATCAAAATTGGTAGTTGAATTAATTCAATATTTACAGAAAAAATCTATGGGTGGATTTATTTTCTTAATTTTAAATCCAAACATTTTTACTAAAAAATTTTAAAAATGATATTTGGGAATATTCTGATGTTTGAAGAAATTTTATACTTTCGGTAAAATATGTACTTTGTGAAAATTATTTTTTTAATTTGTTTCGGAAGTTCTGCTTTTAAAAACAGAACTTACAGTTTGAAGGACTTTAACTATATCAAAATGTAACCATTGACTTGTTCAATTTTTATTTTATTTTTACATAGCTTTTGTAACAGTTCCTTTAATTTTTTCTTTCTGATTTTTGTAAACTTATATTCTAAACTGTTTAAAATTGTCTTTTAATCATTTTCCAAAATAAGGGTCATAATAAAGTTCAGTTTTAATTACCACCTATGAAATTCTTTGTTTTAAATTTTAAACTTTCATTTCTTTTTTTATTTTTTTTCGTTCTCAACATTATTTTTTTGAGTTTATTTTGATTTTTTGTACATTTATTGCAAAATCTCTATGTACTACACCACTTGCACCTAAACTAGCAAAATTTCCTTTAGGAATTGGAAATGGTAAAAGTCTATGTTCTTTTTAAATCTTGAATTTCTTGTACTATTTTTAATCTGGTTTATAACTATTTTAGTTAAATAATATTTTTCACCGTTAAAATACGTTACTTTTGATCTTTCTAGTTTCATTATAATTTTTTAATTTTTCCTTTGTTATTTTATTCATTTTTTAATATATAAAACATTGTATTATTTTAAAATTTATATACGTATTTTGAAATAAAATTATTTTAGATTTATTGTTATATTTATTATTTTATATATTTTCAAAGTACCTTTATTAAAATTTTATATTTTGTAAAATTAATCTTTTAATTTATAATGCATTTATTTTAAAAAAATAATTTTAGTGGACTACTGTTTTTTTTGTAAATATATAACTTAATATAATATATAACTTAAAATATTTAATAAAAGTTAAAGTTAAATTAAAACAAAAATGATTGCCAATTTGGCAATAATAATTTACAATAAAAAACTGGATGAATATTCATTTCTTTAGGATTTTTATTATTCTCTTTTGTACTGTGTAAAAATATATTCATGTACCTCCATGTCTTCCTTTATTAGATTCTTAAAACAAATGATTTTTTGATAAAAATTGCAAAAATTTTTTGTTTCATTTTTTAAAAATAAATATTCATATTTATATTAACAATTTTTTCATTCTTAGTTTATTGATTAATGTTTTTTCAGAATTTTTATTCATTCCGTTTTTAAAGAAAATTCTCATTTCTCCTATCATGACTTATTTTTTAGAACTATTTTTCACAAAATTCAGAAGACCAGTATTCTACCTTTTTTAAATTTTGATTCTTTATAAAATATTATGACCAAAGCGAACGAAAAATAAAATTTTTTAAAAAACCAGATGTCTTCCTCCTAGTATTTATATCCTAATACTTTAGAATGATTTATTTTTGATTTTATATTTGTCATATAATATTATTCTTAATAGACTATCTTGAATCCATCGTATTATACTAGTGTTTATTATTGACAATTATAAATTGAGTGCTACAATTAATAAAGATTAAAATGTAGTTAACGGACACAACCGAATTAGATTTGAAGTCAGATATTTAGCGAGCTTGGTTAATAAAAATATTTATAATGATTCTGTTCAAACCTTAAGATTAATTAATTATTTTTCAGATCACCTGGAAATTATAAATCCCAAAATTTGTTAATGTTTTTATTTATTATTTTTAGGCAACTTTACGTCGTAGAGTCTGCGTACTTATGATAATATATGTAGAAAATGTTTGTCTCTAAAATAATTCAAGTGAGATGAATTTGGGTGGTTGCAGAATTTAACTGATATCATGACCATTAAAATCCTATTGTGGTGAAAATCTTTAAATGTAAAAAATTTCAAAAAGGATCAAATTGCAACCAATATATAAACACTAAAGATAACAGAATCCATCCTGATTTCATACCTAATCTTAAGATAACCCTTAAATGCAAATTCGAAAACATAAGAATATGAAAAATTTATAAATAACAAAATTCTTTTACCATTTAAACTAAAGTTCTGCTGAAAATAACAGAAAATAAATTTGACAAGTAAAGAGGATAATCAAAGAATAAAGAAAGTTTAAAATTCAAGTGACACTCAAATATCCTGATTCGATGCATTTTTATTTTAGTACTATTCGGTTTTATGTGATTTCAAGTCTAAAACAGTCATTTCTTTTTCATTGAGACCTATTTCTTGATAGTCTTCCTCTAAAACCTTCATATTAAAGCGTGATTCTCCGAACTCAAACTCTTCCATTCCTTCTTGTATGAACCAGTGAATGAATGCTCTCTTGTGAAAAAGTAAATCAAATTTCCTGCCCAGTCTCACCCATACGTCCCTTATTGCAGTAGTATTACAAATCATTGTTACACCTTTATTTGAAAAAGCAACTTCCGAATCGGGGACAATTATAGGACATTGTGGATTTATATTTATCTTATAACCAGTAGGACACCATTCTACAAAATTCGATGTCTTAGCTTTTTGCTTGTTTACTGCTTCGGCTACTTCTCTTGTACTAAGAGATCCTCTGTAATTAAGAATTATTGCCATGTACCTTCCACGAAGGGTATCACATTTAACGGACTGGTGAGTTTTAGAAAATACCATTTTTGTTATTTGATCAGCAGTATAATTAGAATATATTGTGCGAGATTTATGGTCTAATGGAGCATGACTGACCATTGGAAAATGAATTCTTGGATAAGGTATTAAATTTGTTCTGATTTCTTTAAGGGATGTACTTGCAGTGGCCTCGTAACGCAAGGAGCATGTTATTGAGCTTATCATTAGAGCCAAAAGTCTATTGAGATCATTATATTGTGGGGAATGGATCAAAAGTAACTTTGAGCAAATATCGTATAATGCTTCGTTATCAAATAAAACAGCTAAATCACCAGTGTCTACAGA
The DNA here is from genome assembly GCA_037834085.1 of Bipalium vagum. Taxonomy (NCBI): domain Eukaryota; kingdom Metazoa; phylum Platyhelminthes; order Tricladida; family Geoplanidae; genus Bipalium; species Bipalium vagum. Next base: position 11,087 of record JBBMKC010130755.1, read on the forward strand.
AGTATGAACATGAAATATTGTGTTATATGGTTCAACTATAGCAGTATTCATCACTGGACCGGAAAATAAAGGTATTTGAATTCTAGTTACTTTTAAAAAATCCAAAGCAAGTTGCTGCAATAAAAGAGATCCAATACCTGATCCAGATCCACCCCCTGCACTGTTCAGAATTAGGAAACTTTCTAAGTTATTTGTCTGTTCTAAAATTTTTCTTATTTGAGCTTTTATTTTTTTCAACAGAGAAACTCCAGAATAAAAGCTACCCCTTGCAAAATTATTAGCAGCATCTTCTTGCCCACTTATTAGTTGATCTGGATGAAATAGATTTTTGTAAACTCCACTACGAATTTCTTCTATAAAAGACACTTTTAACTTGATTATTATGGTTTTAAATGATTATCACCTATGACTGTGGGTTCAGAATCTAAAAATATAACTCGAGGACAATACTTTCCATCTTTAACTTCTTGGAAAAATGTTTTCATCAAAATGTCATCTTCCTTTAAAAAATTTTCCCCGTCTGGACCAATTCCATGTTCAACACAAAATAGTTCCCATATTGCATTTCCAATTTGAATACCGCATTGACCAATATGGATAACAAATATTTCTGTAGACTTAATGACAGTAAAATTAGGTTTATTAAATATAAATAAATAAATAAATATTTGATTAGTAAATAAAATTTGTAATATATAAGATTAATATATAAAAACTAAAATAAGAGACTCGTGACGGTTAAGGGCCTGTTAGCTTTAAAGAATGAGGAAGTGAGATAAATTAAAATTAGTCTGGGGATGTATCTCAGCGGTCAGAGCAGTCCATTCGCAATTTCTTCAAAATTGTGGGTGGAGGAAGACTCGATCTGCAATCAAACAAATGCAGTCCAGACACAAGATCACTGTCAAATTCGAGCGCAATGAAAAGGGAATATGTCTAAAATTCTTTCAACATTTGGACCCAAGTTATGAAAATGAAGCAATTGTGAAGCCAATTGATGCAAAAGTTGTTTCGAAAAAGCTTTGAAATCACAGTTGGAACAACCAAGCAAGTGCAGGTCGCTTTGCAACGGCAATTGGCCAATCAAAATAATCAACTACTCCAATTTTCAACGGTGCAATATCAATTGCAGCTTGGTATATCATTCATCGAGCTAAGTCATATTCAATTCAGATCAATGCTCGCCATGGCTTAAAATTCCGTAGATGCCGAAGATCCAATGAGCAAGAAGAGACATTGCCTCATGTTCTTGTTGATTGCATTCCATCAAAATATTTCAAAACTCCCGGCATAATTCTATCCAAGACTATCTGGCCAAACAAATTAAAGAGAATTCAAAGGCCAAATAAAGTCAACTTTTCAACTAATATATATATGACCAGATCTGTTTTTGCTGAATATCAATTATAAAATAATAATTTATTTAATTATTTGTGTAACTAATTATTTATTTTTATGGCATTAACTGGAAATCTCCTAAGAATATAAAACTAATTAAAATTAATGTTACGATAGATGTCGCTTAATTATATAATTTCCATTTGATTCCACAGTCGTTGACCATCACTCCGTCAAACTTTTAAAATATTGAAAAGTTTTAAATGTTTTTCACCAAAGAACTGTTCTAGTTCCGATTTCATTTGATTCATATCCAAGAATTTTTTCGTGGATAATAACCTAGATAAATAATAATCAGGTAGGTCACAGTCGTGAGAATACGGAAGATGTTCAAGAATTTCTTTTCATTTTTAAAAAATTTTTTATTACCTTTTTGTCAGTGAAATGTCACCCACTCTCTGTTTATTAATGTTGGTCTACCTACTTTAACAACAACTGTCAAACGACTTGATTGTTCGTAGTTCATATATGCATTAATAGTCTTATCAATCTTTAACATTTTCAAATTAGTTATTCCAATTTAGTTCCACCAAATACATAATAATTCCTTCTTTGCTTATAAACTTGGATTGAGATTATGTTTTAGTAAAACTGGTGATAATTTAATGATATTAAAGTTTTATTAATACTTATTTAATAATTTATTAGTTTAGTTTCAAATTTTTAATCTTTTATGTTATCAAAAGTTCTACAGGTAAAATAAATTATTAATTTCTCAACATCTGTATTTCATTCGGAGTTCTCCATTAAAAAATTATAATTATATATTTGTTAATTATTATTTTATTTATTCTTGGTTATACTGCAATATTCTAGTCTCATATTGAAATAATCATACACTGATCAGAGAATATTTTGTTTCTCTTACTTCTAATAGGTAGTAGACTTGATATTATGAACAGCTCTACTAGATATCTTACTTCGTCCACCCACCCGACTCCCCAACCGTTCATCTATTTTAGATAAAGTTGGCCTGATTCATGGCCTGACATTTCATTTTCTTCTGCAAGTTATTTTCCTATTTATTTGAGGTTCTTTGTGATTCTTACAAAATCTTACGTCTGATCAGTTTCTCTGAAACTTTCTTTGGTATCTTTTAAATTATCTTTTTTTGTATCCTTGGTTGAGTTTTTCGTGTTGATTTATTATAACTAAAGCACTAAATTTTATCCATATGACAATGCCATTTCCAATCAGTAACAGAATTTGTTCAAAAATAAGAGTATTTTCAAAGTTTTTTTTTGACCGGTCTCAATTTTTCATGTTGATAATAAAGAAATGAATATTAAATTCATAAACAGCATATTGATGGGTGTTCTATCCAATGCAATTATTGTTTTATAGGAATAACAGTCTGTTATTCCTATCATATAATTTATAATAATATTAATGATTTTAGATAAATGCGATGATTGTGGAGCGATATTCAAGGAATGCACATCAAAAAGAAACACGCTGCTACACGAAAAATTGCATAAATTACAATAGATATTTTTCTATTAGAAGAAAATTCTTTTCTTGAGAAATTCAAAATACATCTAAATAAATGTCTCCATTTATTACATCTATGGGTCCTGTGTAAATCAAAAAACTGAGTTACTAAAGACACGAGCGTTTCAAAATCATTCATTATTAATTTCTGAAAAGAAATGAGGAAAAATGTGAGATTTTTTTCTTGAAAAATCCAATAAAAATGGGCGGACCCATCTTCGTTCTCCAAGGATGTGTTCCTGATTATGAGTTATCGATTTTTGGTAAGGTTGATGACTCCAAGAATGCAAACATATTTTTGAAGTTATTAATGAGTGATGAAGTTATAATGAGTTATAATGAAGTTATAATGATTGAAGTTATAATGAGTGATGAATGGAGAGCCTATTCTCAACTGTCTAAAGATGAAAATTATGTTCATCAAACTGTCAACCACAAGACGAATTTTGTTGACAGGAAGACTTGTGCTGACACACAAATAATTGAATCGATTTGTGGGAAACTGTAAACAAAGATCGTGTCAATGAAAGGCGTCTATGATGAGCTCTTAGAATTATATCTAAATGAATCAACGTAGCGCAAAAATATTCAATGAAGAAACTGCGAATAAATTTTTTATTTAATAAATTTATAAATAGAAAATTATTTGTTTGTCATTTTTTTGTGATTCGTTTCAAGTATCTTTTTCGACTGAGTCCGTCAAAAAAACATGATCAGTTTTTTTAAAACATAAGAAGGAAAAGGTGACTTTTTGTGAATAAATCGTTCTTGAATACCAAATTTTTATTCGTTTAAATAAGCACATTAAAACAAATCTATTAGGCAATATTATTTCTGATTTCCCAAAATTGGAATTTGAAAAAACAACCTTATTATTGATTCATTACTTAAATTTTTCGATCATCTTTTTGAAAATTTTTTTTGAAAATTTGATAAATTTAATTTCACTCATTTAAAATTAAGAGAAAAAAATCGACATCATCTGCTATATCAATTTAATTCTTGAATATTTACAATCAAACGATGAATCTATGAAATCTGTAAGCTTGAGATTATGAACAGCACATGTAAAAGGCTGTTGCGCAATAAACAACTCAAGCTATAAAAATGTTTTTTCAGATTTTTAGTGAGCTTGGTTGATATAAATATTAACAATTTTATTTTATATTTGTTCACAAGTAGATAAGAAAACCAGTTTACGAGATCAATATTATTTTTAAAAATAATTTTGAGCGACTGTTGGAACCGGACCAAAATCCTTGAAAAATGAATTTAAAAATTCCACATACGCAATAACAACAGTAAGTATATCAACCCAAAAACTGCAAATACTATTCAATCTGAATAAAAATTTCTTTGTCACCCAATAAACTACTTTTCAATTTTCTTGAACTACCTACAAACTTTTTAACAAAATTGTTTGGTTTGCCAAAGGCACAAACCGTGATGATTGTAATATTAATATTAATATTAATTTAAAAAAATAAAATTCTTATTTTATAAAAAAATTAATTAAACCTTTTAAATTGAAGATTAAAATAATTCTAAAAAGCAATTATTAATTCTAAATTATTGTTGCAAGATACATCCCAACGTGAGGACTGATTTTGATTAATTTTATCAAACTCTCTCGGTGTAGAGATAGAAGGAAATAGCCGTCTCGAGCGTAGAGATTGGTGATCGAAGACTAATCTCTACGACTATGTGAAGAGAAGGCTATTCCAAGAAATGGGCCCAGAAAAGAGATTCGATTATTTAATCTTTTTGGATTTTTGGACTGAAGAGTTATAAGATTTGAGAACCATTGGAAACCGAAAGATTTCTGCGACTGACGAATTCAAAGGATCAGTGTTAGGTGAAAATTAATTGGAGATACCAGGATTCGAACCCAGGACCTTCACATGCGCATGCACTGCTCTGACCGCTGAGCTAAATCCCCCGACTAATTTTCAATTTATCTCACAATCAGGACTTTGTAAAAGGATTTTACAAGGGGACCCAGCGAATTTTGGAATCCATGGATGATCTGAAAAGCCCATAGTGAACGACCCGGGTACCTCTTGTCACTCTTGGTGAGGCTATTTATCTATTGCTTTTGTGATAATTAATTTAAAGTTATAATATTTTTCTTTAATTGTAAATTTTCTTTGGTAATTATTTCGATTGGCGATAATTAATATTTTAATTTTGAACTTTTATTCGATTACATATTTTATTTTTATTCATTTTTTGACATTTTGAGGATAGTTGAACACTTTGACGTTGTGCTTATTATATATTTGACTAATACTAATTCTGTGGGTGATTGGGATTTTTGAGTGTCAATAAAATTTATTGTGATTGTCTTTGATTTAATTAGAGTGCGAATAAAGTATTATTGTGAGGTTTTTGATTCAAGTTGAGTTTAACTTTGTGCATCTACAATAGGAAAACGAGCACAACATTGTTAAATGATGAGTTATTGATTAAGAGCGAGTTACTTTGATATGGTATAATAGTAACAAAATATTCTCTATTTGAAGACAGATTTTGAAGAAACTGATTTTAGCATATCCCATAACTTTTTAAAGATAACTTAAGGGCTTCTTTAGTCAGATTTTTATTTTTCAAAAGTTTATTAATCATGATTTATATTTTGATTCACTTTAAATATTGTTTTCATTCATGATATTAATTCATTATTAATAAAATTTATTATAATTATAATTATTGGGCTTTCATCAGATAATAATCATAATATTGTTAAAAAATAATTACAAATTTAATAATAATTAATCAGTAATAATAATAACATAAAATATTTTTTTCAATTAAGTTCTCTTCTTCTTGGTGGGATTATTTTCCTCAAGCAGAAGATTATTTTTGCCCTAATGGGTTTTCGGGAATGGCAAAATTTTCAGGTATGTTACCGGTTTATCCTACGTGAGAAATCTCTAGAACTACGTATTAGATGTTGCAATAGAGAGATTCTATTAGTCGGTTACAGCCCGACAAAGAGCTCGTAAAGCTGGAAAAACAGAGAGAGAAGTTTAAAATCATTTTAGTTGAAAACTGCATTGACTTATTCAAAAGCTGAACATTATCTGGTTTTTCAAAAATTACAAGGTATGAGGTTCGATGTTTTATACAGATTTCTTATACTGATCGGACTCCGAGACCAAATGACAAAAAGTGGAACTATTAGTTGGTCAAAAAACTGAGTCTCATTTTCAAATTATTGAGTAGTACAGCCTTCTTATTTGTTTTTTTTGTTATTTTAACATTTTAATTATTGTGATGTTATTCTATTTAATGAAATTTTATTGAATTATTCAAAATTAACTGTGATAGATTTTCTTAGTAATTTCCGTTGTATTTATTATCTTTTCTTATTTTATTGTGATTAATTGATTAAGTAGTGTGGCATAGTTAAAGCGGCATTGAATTCCTCAAACACTTCCAAAACTTAAAAACTAATAAATTGTAAAATTATACATAGCATAAAAAATTAATGCTTTTAAAACTTTAATTTTTATATATTTTCTAATTTAAAACCAATCTGTAAATTTAGACTCAGATGTCTTCACTTCACTTCAATTAACAATAAAAACGCTAGAAAATTATCATCAAATTCTTGCTATATACAAAGACAGCTTGAAAGAAGTTACCATAACATAAGAATGTGTACTGAAATCATTAGACGGATAATATTTAATAAAACATAATTTGTAAATTAGTTTAATGAAAATATAGATAAATTACAATACAAATGAGCTTAATTATTTTTACATGATTGCAAAATATACATTTTAATTAACTTATACGATCAAATAATTTGTTCTGGTTTTTATATACATAAATTAAAGCTAAATAATTATAAAAATAAAAGAAAATTTATAAAAATAAAACATAAAATTAATAACAAAATGTAAGCTTACCATAATTGAAAATTAATTGATATTAAAATCAATAAAATTTTAATTAGACATCTTTATTAATAAATAATATATACAAACATTTAAACTGACATACACAATTATCTAGAGAAAATAAAGAGCAGCAGGGATAAAATTAAATTATTGAAAGCAATAATAAAATTTTCCAACAATATTGAAATTTTACAAATATTAATAATAATAAAAAATACAAATATCAATAAATTATTATGATCACACTGAGAAGACTTGAAACAATGAGCTCAGCTTTACAAGCCATTGTGTTAGATAAGATAGTTCAGAAATGCAACACATGTAATTGAGAAAAGGCCACGGAATAACAATAAATATGAAAACATGCTAACATAAACACAGCCTGTACATGCATTTACAATAATAACCTTGAGACCAGGAACAATGTCCCACTGAACCAGTCCCAATAAATGGGCGCGACCCCCTTTCTTTAAGGTAAATAAATTAATAAATACACAACCATCACTGATGGAAATATGTGTCAGATTGACAAGCGACACTAAGTAAAGTAAACAAATAAATATTGCTAAACAAACAAACAAACACACACATTCGCACAAAAACACAACCGTTTAAAAACTGGAATCATTTATTGGAAAATGATTTTACTTTATATTCATATATTACTATTATAAATCAATAACGACAAATAATCAATTTTCCCATAGACAAAACACAATAAATCTTTTATTTATTTCAAGATTTACTTTAATTCAACACAGAAAAAAATTCGATGAATTGAAACAAAATTTGATAAGCGATATTTTGCAATGATATTGTGCGACGTTTTAGAGGCTGCCTGTTGAGAAATGCTATCTGCAAAACACATGACCGATAAAAGCGGAGATTTCAACCAATCATCATTCATTACCACATTAATACAATTTTCCTACAGTTTCACATGTTTTCCCCCACTGCTTTCGTCGCACAGTGCGACTTCGTGTTCCGATTTTCGCTTCGTAAATTTCATCGACATCAGCGTACTCGATGGAATACTGAACAAGAAAGAGTTTATTATTTTTATGATCACCCTATTTAAAAAATCAATACAAATAACCTTGAGAAACTACAAATTATTATTTATTTATTAATATTAATGAAAACTCGTTTACAGTTCGTAATAAATTTTTTTGCCATTTTATATGGTGAACTTTAAGGGTAGAAAAATACATATCTTCGTTTTGATATAATGAGTGCCTGTCACAAATTATTAATGAAAAATGTCAAATGTAAATTGGCAATTTAACAAGTTTTTTTTATTGTAATCATATTTTCTTACCTTCTTTATAATTGCATTTTTATGTTTAACTTAGTTTGAAAGTTAAAGTAAAAATCGATTATTTGCCATAAAGAATGTATCAAAACTTATTTAAGCTGAATATTAAAATAAAAATTAATGTTGTTGAGAAATATTTCTATAAGTCAGCAAAATAACAGAAAATAATATTGATATCGATTTTTATTTAGTTGCAGATAATTTATGTTATTGTATTTATATTTTTTCTGAAATCAATTGTTAGGACATTGTTTTGCCAAAATCTAACAACTTTCAAAAATAATCACAACAAAGACGACTATTATTACTTTTTTGACAAGACAATTTTTTTTCATTTTATTCGTACAAATCAATATCAAGAGAAACAATAAAAAAGTTGTCAGAAAAATTCAATATCATTTCTCCAAATAAAATGTTTAAGCATTCATTTAAGAGCTTCGATAACTCCCACGACTCTATTGTGTAACTTGAAAGGAGGAGATATTGGGAGATTCTATATAGAGAAATATCAATATTTATGACATCAAATTAATGGCAGGAAACAATGGAAATAAATATATTTACATAATGGTAAAAAAACCAGAAAAATTCACATTTTTGTCCCTTGTCAATAGAGAAATTGACTTCACATTGTTGCATTATCTGATTTATAAATAAATAGAATTCATAGCCCATTAGCTTAAAATTGTGAAACGTTTCACACGAAACGCTTTCCCTTTGCAACTATAAACATTAATAAATTTCAACAAATTTCTGTCTTGTAAATTTTAAGAGAAAAAATTATTTAACCTGAAAATCGATAATTATGATAAAATAACAAATTAAGACAATTAAAATAGTATATTTGTTGGAAAAAATGTGCAAAATCGATGTTAATTATTAACTTTTTCCCCTGACGATTATTTTCTGCTTATCGTTTGTCATAATCCCAACAAAACATGGGGGAAAGAAAATCAATAGAATTTTTAATTTTGAAAATTTGCAATAGCCAACAGAACAATAATAATAGCGATAACCATGGTGAAAATTATCGTTACTACCTGATAATAATAAATATTTATTATACGACAGTGAAAAACCAATAACAACAGTATTTTTTGTTATCGATTGATAAATACACATTAAAAATAGTAATCTATTGACGCATGAAATTAGAGTTAAAAATTTGATTTTCAAAGTACCGAAAAATACAAATCAATCTTATCAATATTGATTTGAAAAACTGAAAATGATTTGTTGGGAAAAAAAACAAATCATTGAAGCACATTTAATTTTATTATTATATTCAAAGGCGGTAAAATTAAACAATTGATAGCACATGTCAATCAAGGTGCAGTCAACAGGAATAACAAGGGAAACGTTGAAAAAAGAAGAACAGCAAAACAACTGTATCTCATACGATATGGGAGACGAGGTGAAGAAAGAAAATCTTATCAGACACTCATGCACGTGACTTGATTTCATTGTCAATATTTGGCACTAGCAGTCACACAATTTGAATTTCTATGATGAGTCAAACGGTATTTTGCCAATCAAGGAAAACATTTCCCAACAAAGTTTTTCTGGAGAGGAATAGAGAAAAACGAGAAAGAAAGAAAATTTTTATTAATTAATCACGTTTTACTTCAGAAAAATTCTGAATCAAAGCCAATATATCAATCAATAGAGAAATATCTGGAAGAAATAATTCACAATCGAAATATATTTCAAAATGATAATGATTTTATCAATATTATTTATAATGGTCATGTTGAATTTTAATCAAATAATTATGGACGAACCTGAGTTTAAAATAAAAATTCAAATATAGATAATTATACTTATTGGCACAGGCACATTGAAAAAAATATATACATATGCAACGACTATTCCGTTGTCATGGCCAAGTTGACAGACAAAGCCATGATATATACACAAACTACCAAAGATCAATAGAGATAAATATTTCATAGTGAATTGATTAACACAATGAAAAAATTCCGATTGTTGCTTAGCAATTCATGATAATTGTTAATTGAGAAATGTCAAATCGAAAAATCTCTAAATCGTTGAAAGGCAGAGAAAATAGAGATAAAAAATAACAGAAAACCTCAGTGCGCGCCATCCCCATTGATTAATAGTGTAATCAATTTTGTTTATGAACAGAGTGAGAGAGAGATAGAGAGATGTCATCATATGATCATCATCTTCGCGTCGTCACGTCGCATTAATAAAGCGATTCGTAATCAATTGACTAATGAGTATGCGCATTGAAAATACCTGTACGCATACACACACACTGACACGTAACATAGAGGATTCGTGTGTGCCCGTATGTGCGACTTTTATGCGGAATTGAATAATTTCGATGATTCTGAATCGATCGAGATGATAACAGAGATGGTTAGAAATTATTGTACAAATGTTTATGTTTCTCTCTCTCGAATTGTGCAACAATAATAATAATAAATGTTTAATTGAATTTACACAATTTTGTTTGCTTTACGTAACTGATTATCGATTTCTTAAGTCAATAAAATGGAAAACAGTTTAGTAAAATCCCATTTTGTCAAACGAAATAAAACCAGTGGAAAAAAGAAATAACACAATATTATCATTAAAACAAAATAGAAATATATATTCGAAAATAATTTTTTATAACCGAATCGATCACTATTGATTATTAATTGATTATAATTACTAATTGATTATAATTATTGATTATTATTATTAATATTTTAAAAACAATTAAAATTTACAGTTTCAATAAAAAAAATAATATTGAAAAATCAATCGATATAAAAAAATCTTCCTATTTAAATAAAATTATTGTGAAAAAGGGACGCAAAAACATGAATCACAAACAGCTTTTCAACGATGTCCTCATGATCCACAAAGCCCGAATGAAGACAATTGGAGAAAAGGAGACGAGGTTTTCGAGAAATAAACTTACAAATGAAATTTTTTTCTTTGGACAAAGCTTGAGATTTAATGACAAAGGATGGAAAGAGACAGAGAAAGAAAGGATGACGGGAAATTTGAGTAATTTCAGTGGCGCGCGTTAATGAGAAATTTACTGAGGCCTAGGAATTTGTTTCCCAAGCAATTCTCTAACCTCTGAAAGAGAAGCTACAGTTAAAACGGTGAGTGAAAGAGAGACGCGGACAGTCAATGTTTTGGTAATTCCAATTTCTTTAATAATTGATAAGTCTCTTTGTTTTTCGCAGAAGCCATGAAATCAATAGTTTTACAAATACATACCATCGGAAAACTGGCTTCTTGTTGATAAAAATAGCACCGAAAAAATCGATATAACAAATTTGATAAGATTCTTCCAACGGTGACGAAAAAATATCGACTCAAATTCAACAAAAAATTCAAAAATGAGAATCGATTTACGTAAGGTAAAAGTAATGGAATGTTGTCAATCAATAATGAACAGAATTTGTTATCCGATAGAAAAACCATCGATCAGCGATCGCCACAAAATTTTAACGGTTTTCTTATTGGAGGGACAGAGGAGGAAGACAGAAAAGACATCCTGGAAAGGAAAGTGCATCCTCAAATATTAACAATTTTCTAACAGAAAATCTTTTAGCTAGATTAGTCGATGAGGCCAGGAAATTTTATCAAAATGAAAGGCGATGAGATATTATTAATCGATAAATAAATTTATTTTAACACTATTCAACCGAGCATGGAATTAGGTTTGTTATGACAAACCAAATCGATAGAAAAGGTAGAAGAAAAATCGATTTTAAAAAATGTCAAGCTTGAACGGGTTTTGTTTGAGAGATGAATACATAAATATCAATAATCAACAATTAACCGGAACACAGCAATGATAGTAATAATGATAACAATAAAAATCAAAAATCATGATAGATCTTGAAATCTATGATGATGTTGTTCCATTGAAAGCGTTCTTACAAAGTTCAGCGGGGCTGAGAACAACAATGAAATATAATATTGTCATAGGACAGTGCAACAATGATTTAACAGAGTCAATCAGAACAAAGCATGTCAATAAAAATATCAATAAGCGCAACAAAAATTAACATTAACGATAGCAAATATCAATATCTCACTTGTTAAACACGGCAGACGTGTGAGGGGACGACGGTGGTACCTGAGTATTTGGTGGCACTACTACTTCCCCGGTAGCGTTAACGATAAGTGCCTTGACGACCTCGTTCAGTTTATTGATCAACTGAATCTTGGATGAGGACATGTAACTCCTTTCCGGGAAATAGTACTCCTTTTCTTCCCGAGTACACGTGTGGTAACGACTGAGCCAAGTTGGCAATATCTCAATCAACTTCAGAGCACCTTTAAGAATGAGCTTGACTGGAGGGATATTGTGCGCCAGATTCCTTTCCAGTTTGTGCAAAATGTACTCTGCTACAAACCAGTGCAACTTCTCGAAATATGGGAACAGAAATCGATCTTCCGTTTGGAGCAACCTTTCTATTTTGTAAATTCTGGAAATAAAACAACATCCGTTTTTTGTTCCGTACCAAATTCAATGAATTGATCACAAATGACCTACTTGAGCTGCAATGGAATGCTGAGAGAATGTAAAAAGTTCCCACCGAAAACCAAACTGTCTTCCACCGTGTGTACGGCATGAATCCAACCGGCGGGCAATAGAATTGTGTCGCCAGCTTTGATTTCCAGTTTATAGACTTCCGCTATATCTGGAGATGACGATGACAGCTTTTTAATTTGGTCAGGAAAGAAAATCATTCGGTTGTTATATTCGCACATCCAATTTGTGTACGCTTTTATGTACCGTTTCCTTGGTGGGATCAGATAAAATACCTTGTGACCCTAAATTTAAAATCCATTGATATTTATTGTGTTTAGATAACCAGTATTTTTATAAATCAATTGTTGAAAAAATTCATCAAATAATCCATTAACCCAACAAAATTCACATAAACAATAAAAACACACCGAAAACACATGATACCAAACAGAAGAACCACCGAAATCGATATGAAAATCAGTCCAGCTGTCTTTCATGCTCATGAGACAATATTTTTGAACAGAAGGCTTATTATGCATTTTGTGGATGTCATCACAAGGCCATAACTTTTCAACAATACTCATTTCTTTTATAACGTATGGTGGTTCTACCAGATGTGCTATTCTAAAATTTTAAAAAAGTAATTTAAACTTTATTTTCCTAGGAAAAAAATCCTTGCTTTGCGTGGGATATTTCCAAACTCAAAACATTTAGAATTCTCGTTCGTGGTATTCCCCGAAAGTAATTCAAAAAGTCTTCGAATCTCATTTTAAATTGATCTTGTTTCGCAACATCAATAACATCTAACATGTAATCCTTTCCTAAACTTCTTCCAACATCTTCAATTGTAAACGATGCTTCAGGTACAATTATTCGTAAACCTTTCTTTTTGTGAATAATTATGGGTTTAGTGAAGCCATTTTTGATAAAATAATCCTCAGTAACTTCTGTACCACGCATTTCTTTTATTTGATCACCAATTCTAAAATCCTTGTGATTAAATAGAAAGTACAACATCGAATTAGCTTACGATAAGCAAGGTTTCGATAATAAAAAATCTAAAAATTCCTTTGTTCCTGATAATGGCATTTTATCAGTTTTTAATTGATTGCAAATTAGAATAAAATAATAATTTTCTAAAATAATTCCAAAATATAGCTAATGTTCTATTTGACTAAAATAAAAAAACAATTCAAAATTTAAATAATAATTACAAATTAATAAGTTTAAAAATTATTTTTTTATGTATATTAATAAAACAAACATGTATCAATATTTATACATTTGTAATATGTATATTAAAAAAACTATTGTTTTATTATCAAATTCAGATTTGTCACATTCTAATAATTTAAAAAATGAAAAATTAAATGCATCCTATCTATTTTCAGTGATTTTTGTGATTTTATAGATTCTAAAAGCTTTTTTTAAAATTATCATTATTGAGTTATTATGGTTATATTTTGGTTATTGACTAAAAAGACAGTGACACGTTACAGTAATACTCAACCTTCAATTAAAATATGTTATTAGGCTCGGATCTCTGCTAGGTTTTAAGGATTGACTGGTGCTCTTCTAAACCCGGGCAACTGAAACTGAAATTGGCTTAATAATTTTGAAATTTTTCTTACATTTTCAATTTAAAGTAATCGAAGTAATATTTTTCTTCTTTATTGCTTTATTTTATTTAGATTCGATTATTAAGTAAGATTATAGAATGACCTTTATACATTTGCGTGAAATTGTGATATCAGGTTAGGGAATATTTCGTGAGCGTTTTTAAAATAACTTTATTTGAATACAAAAAAGGAATAGTATTTATTATTGACGAAATTACAATAAATTAGTCAACAATACGAGAACTTGTCAAGAATTTTCGCGAAGAAGCTGATTTAAATTTAAAACATTTAACTGTTCAAAAGAATTTATCAAAAAATTGTTACGATATTAACTCACTATGAACCCTGTCGTAACACTAGCTCGCAAAATTACTGACCCCTTCACTTAGCCTATACGTGTACGGAAATAAATGAATCAAACAATTATGAACAACACTTTATTGTAAAATAACAATACAAACGAAACGTTTCAAATAATCAGTCAATGTCTGGAATCAAGTGTTTTTACACAAAAGAAAAATCAAATGATAATAATTAATTAAATAATTAAATGTCAATATCAATTAAGTATCTGTACGTAAAAATTAATTTAAAAAAAAGAATAAAAATGTAGATACTCTCACCACTTGTGACTACAGGTCCAAAGGGTGGTTAGCTGAGCTCAATCCGGTCCGCTCAGAAACCCCCTAACCGCACAGGACCCATCGTGTGCTCTTGTCGCATAGAGGGCATAGATATGAATTTACAATTTGGAATCCTTTAAATCTTCGGACAATAGCAACAAATTTTGGGTCTTCCGACCAAATAAAATCAAATGTTCTCGATCTCTCTTCTGAAAACGAAAAATAATAATTCTCGATCTATCTTCTGACAACCAAAAAAGTATTATGTAACACCAGAGTTTCATATTTCTATTTCAGTGATAGTTAACATGATTGTGCTCTTTTCAATTTTATTTTAATCAACACTTTTTGTGCTAATTTGTGCACCTCATTTTTCACCTACCACCCACAACCAAACACTTTGAAGATATAAAAAATCTGATTTCACAGATCGATTCAGCATAGTCGAAAAAATCTACAATCAAACCTTGAAAATTTCAACAAAACCTTCATCAGAGACGTTTAAGGGTTTAAAAAGGCTTTATACAATGAGAAATTTTATTCAACATTCAATTTGCAATATCTTTTGAACCAATTTTTCAAATTTAATGGTTTATACATTAAATTAAAGCTTTTATCTTCCACTATTTGTTAAGCATATATAGTGCTTTCTTATAAAGGTCTAAGACCCTTCAAGATATTCAACCCTTTATAACTTTTGTGGGGACTCCCAGGCACAAGCAAAAGATCATCGACTTCTAAGCAAAGGGTCAGCAGAGAAGAAGGACAATGATAACAATATTAATGATCCAAATTGTGTGCATGCGAATTACATTTTTATTTAT
>JBBMKC010130756.1:0-16037 GCA_037834085.1 Bipalium vagum
AACAATTTTTGACTGAAATGTTCATATTAAATTCTGTTCATATTAAACAGGGTTCATATTGAACAGGGTTGACTGTATTTATTACTAAAGTACAGTAGATGCAGCTTATTTTAATCACGGCTGATGTTATTATTTTAATGAAAGTCCCAAATCACTTGTATTAACTTACTTCATACAAAATTCTTCTATTATTATCACGATTAATATTATCATTTGGATAATATGAAAATTTTATCAAACTTAAAATCATCTTTTTTAAAGCCTATAAAAATCCGTTAATTATAATCACTTTAATTTATTTTGAGTTAATAATATTTTATAATTTTTTAAAATGTTTTATTCATAATTTAAGATCACAGCAAATATGAAGACAAGAAAAGATTTATATTTTAAAGAAAAGCTGTCAAAATTGTCAAAAAGTGAGACAACACATTGAAGCTGAAATCTTGCAAATTTCACACCCACTACTGTGTAAGATTCTTTAAAAAATCCCATAAAAAAATAACAAAAATCGATGTGGTAAAGGTGGTAGGACGAGTAATCATTAAAACTTTGATTTACAGGTTTGGATAAAAAATATTAATGTTGATCCTTAAAAAAAACCAGAAAGATGAAGAACTTGCAAAACTTATGGGTAGAGAAAATTTTGTTGCAATAGACCGCTGATATAATCAATGGAAAAATAAGAACATTGTTCACAGATGTACTCATGTCGAAGAATGTAAAGCCGATGTATCAACTGTAGATCATTGGATTAAGGAGGAATGGCACAATTAAATCATGATTAAAGCATAATTTCAACTGATAATATTTACAACGCTGATGAAATAGGGCTTTACTCTGGTGCATTAAACACATTTATGTTTAAAACTGAAACTCCATATAGTTGCAAAGTTTCAAAGGACAGATTAACAAGCACGCGTTTTGTAATCATGTCTGGTAACAAAAAAGCTGTTGGTCATTGGAAAGTCAAAAATTCGCATTGTTTCAAAAGCTTAAAAAACTACCAGCTGACTACTGTTAGAATTTAAAAGCTTGGATAACACATAAAATCTTCAATGAATGGTTTTTTAAATGGGACTAAAACTTGAATTACAAAATTGTACTGCTCATGGGGTTAATGTTTCACTGAAACACATTAAAATGATTTTTACCAACTGACAGTACATACTTCATCCAAATTAATTAATTTATATTTACTTAAAAATCTTTTAACATACTTTGGGCTTTTACTTTTTAAATTTAAATCTTTAAATAATTCATAAATTTTAAATTACATTTTTACAAATATCCTTACACAAAAATAAAAGCCAGTGATTTTCCTTGGTCAAACTTATTGATTGGTCCCAGAGGGTGTTTGCCAGAAAAATGATCCTTAGAACGATTTTAGAGTAAACAATATTTAATTAGCATTCTAATTTTTCTAAAACTAAAATCGTTCTTATCCATTGGTCTGAGACTGGATTTTAATGTAATATTTTTATTTTAAATGGAATTTAATTAAAAAGTAAGTAAATTAAATCAATTTAATTAATAAATTTTTTTGATTTGATTGAGATATTTTTTCAGTTGGAGTTTTTTCGGAACCTCCCACCAATGCCACCAGAAAAGGGTAAAACAGTGAATAATTTTCGGCCCCAGTTCAGCATTTCAGATAGTAGAGATCATCTGGAGCGCGTTGTATTCAGATCTTACGGTAGTTATTCGAAAATTCTTGTCCGTGTTGACTTGATTCATGTATCGATAAGTATTTTATTTTGGAAAATCATTGAATTCAATTTGTAAACATTTAATAATTGCTATTTAGATAAAAATTGTATTATTTGTTATTAGTTAGATAATTTTCTTTTAATTGTTAATATGAACTAGTTAATAAAGTTATACTCATTCTTTGCTTATACATTTATCAATTCTATTTTATAGACCATTAAATATGATAGTTTTAATATTTTACCCGAATATGAAAACGTATTCGATCACAAAGAATAACGTAGTTTTGGTTTATTTATTTAAAAAAATAATTTTTTCCATTGGTTAGATTAGAAAGAAAATTGTTTTTCATATCTCAGTCATCTTATACAGAGTTGTTGAATTCACTACTTGATTTTTTGATATTAAAACAAACTTGATTTCTACCTGAAAATATTAATTACTGATTTTTTATAGTTTTAATTATTTAATTAATTATTGTACTCTAATATTATTTAAAAAATCTTTTAACATTCTTAAGCTTTTACTTTTTAAATTATTGATTTAATTTGAGAGCATCATCCTAAGTTTAACTCTATATATACATTATTTATATACATTAGTGTTAAAGTTCTTGGACACTGAATATTACAATGGTCTATTGGCAAGATCTAATTACAACTTTGAAGTAAGTGAAAACTAACATATGGAAACCATGTTGTTTCATACTGTTGTTTCTTCAAATGTACGAACCCAGTCGTATAGATTACAAAAGGTTAATAGTTATATAATTAATTAAGTTTTAATTTAAAAAAGCACTATTAAAGAAAACTTGAAGGTAATTTATTATATTATATATATATTATTATCTTGCTGTCGAGATAACGATAAAGTTTAACTTAGTTAGTTATCCCCGTTGTCGGAATAATGATTTATTATACATATTATTATTATTATAGTAATTTTATTTGACCGTCTAGATTTTTTAAAAATATTTGATTAATGGGGAGTAGAGGAAATACCCCTCTAAACGCAAAGATTAACAATCGTTGACAAAAATTCTAACTATAAAATCACCTCAAAATATTATAAAAACTTTTCTTAATAAGAAAATTGTTTACATTTATTTTTAAGTTTCTTAATCTTCTCGACAAAGATTATCCGAAGATTTTATTTTAACTGGTAAACATTGTTATAATGATCAATTTGCAACAGGATTTCACAAAAATATTTTAGAAGAGGAAATAGCTCTCTAAACGCAGAGCTTAGCAATTGCAGAGCGAGATTATAACCAGAAAATCGCCAAAAAATATTACAGACTCAAAATGATATTTATTTATTTACAAAAATAATACTATTCTTCAAAATAAATTCCATCAGCTTCAATGACTTTACGCCACCGATCGACTAACATTTTTATTTGGCGAAATAGCATTATCTTTGTTTTCATTCAAAAAACTCTTTACAAGCCACCTCAATTTCAGCTCCAGATTCAAATCGGCGCTCTCCGAGGAATTTTTGCATGGATCAAAACAAACCATAATCAGGTATAGTGATTATAAAAATAAAAAAAATAAGGTAAGGAAAAATATTCCTTTTATTCGAAATGAATTTGTAAATAATTTTTAAAATGTCACTGGTGATGCAATGAAAGGAAATATGAATAATAAAAAAATATAGTTATTCCTTAATATAACTATTTTTATTCCCTCAAATAAATATTTTAAATCATTAGTATATGTAATGAGTAGGGAAATATTTTTTACCTTTCACCGTACCTTAATGCCTATTAAGGCAAAATATTTTTTAACTTAAAGAATTTTTTAAAAATTTATTATTTAAATTTTTAATCCTATTTTAACCTTAAAGTACACAACAAAAGTTGTTTATTGTATTAAAATAGTCCGTTATACGCGGCAATCGCATAATGGCGTACATTATGGGGATCAAAATTCAGATCTTTGCGAACGATATTTTTAACAATAGAAAAGCTTCTCTCCACAGAACATGATGTTGACTGACATGATTGAAGCAGAGCAAAAGTTGCAGGTGGTATGTCTTCTCTATTGCTCTTGATAATTTTACTAAGATCGTTGTTTGATAAGCGCTTTTTTCTTATATTCTTCTTATATATGTATATTCTTATATTACATGAATCATCCTGGAAAAAGAGTTTGGCTAGATCTTTTGCAGCTTCACGAATTGTATATTGAGTGCTCTTAGCTTTTACTATTAGTTTGCTTAAACTCTGGTACTTTGTTAGCTGAATAAGTTCTCCAGCCAAACTGCTGTTTGATACGGATTGATTTGCGCGAGAAATAAGTACTCAATTACATTCAAAACTTTCCACAATATGCCGAACAGTAGACAAATATTGAGCAAATATTTTCACCCAACTAAAGAAAATAGAAAATGTTTTTTATTATGTAAAAATATGAATATCTTTTCTATGCAAAATTAAATAATTTTAAAAATTATGTTTTATTATTTTAAATTAGATGTTTTAGCAGATTATTTTGAAAAGTTTAGAGAAACATGTTAATTTTAATAGAAAGATACTTGTTATTTTTATTCAACCCCAGGTTTAAGTTGGAATATAAGATTAAAATTTACAAATATGAAATTAAAATATTTTAAAGAAGATACATATGATCATATATGATACATATGACAAAGGAATACAAGGTCAAATTTCTTCTGTACATGGAAATAGATATATAAAATTAAACAATAAAATAAAACATTAGGATTTTAATTATTCTTATGAACCGTCTAAATATTAATTTAAAGAAGTTATTAAGGGGTATAACAACTCTTGTTTCTGTAATGACTCAACAAAGTTTTGATAGCATTAGGTGAACCTAAGTTCTTATTTTAAAGAAAGATATTAAAAATATTATGATGCTAATATTTTATATTCTAGCTGTGTGTTTATCAACAGAGGAAATGTAAAAAGATGAAAATTTAATTTTTGAAAGAGCTGAAAAAAATAAAAATGATAGATATATATTTATGTAGTTGATTTAGAATATCCATCTGAAATAAAAGAGAAAACAAAATACTTTCCCCTATGTCCAGAAAAATTTAAAGTTAAAAAAATATTTTTTATCTAATTATTAGAGACTTTGTCTCAACACAGGGAAAAACCCTGCTCAGAAAAATAATAAACCTTTAAATAAATTTAATGAGAAATTAATTCTTACACAATTTGATAAAATAATTATATATAGTTGAAGGTAGTTTATTAGATTTTTTAGATCAAGGGATGATATTAAAAGTAGTACATAAAAAATTAATATTGATAGCATCTAATTGGTTAAAACCATTTATTGAATTTTAAAAAGAAGCTAAGAGAGATGGAAATATGTTTGGGGATTTCTTTTTCAAATTATTAAATAATGCATTTTATGAAAAAAATATTAAAATCTTCAACTTATCTAGAGTACTTTAATTAAGTCTGTTCACTACCTCAATTTCATTGAAAATCGTATTCAAATAGAAATTTCATAAAAAATTTATCATATTTGAACATATCAACAATGTAAGTATAATTTGGAAATATATATATATTTTGTTGCACCTCACAGAGCTTTACAATGGCAGCCATTCTACATGACAATAACACATAGTTCGTGTATATTTCCTGTAGGAATATTGTACCATACATCTTGGATTTCCTTTCAATATTCCCCTACATTTGCAACAAAGACGTTTATTAATTTCAAAGTCATATATCCCCATAGATTTTCTATAATATTGGAATCCGGAAAATTTCTAGGCAAAATACATAAGGAGATATTTGTTGTATTGCAATATTATCATTTTTCCAGACATTGACAGTCAAATTCTATATGCTCTTTTAAGATACTTTTTGTTGAATATTTATTACAATCATCACAAAAAATATTTAGGTGTAGGCATAAGTTTTAAACCATTTTTTCATTGTTGTTTTAGTAATCTAAATATTATCAAATAACTGCCGCGAAATTTTACATTGGTAATCAATATATTAAATTTTATAAATATATTAATTTTATACTTAAGTTATTTAATAAAAACCAAAACATCAGTCTTCAAAATGAGTGATGAAAAATTGAACGTTCGGTGTTGCATAAGATATGAATTTGGTCGGCAAAAATGCAGCCTTGGCATTTAAATCAATATGTTCCGTTCTTGGTAATAATACCGTTTCCCACAATACATGTAAATACTGGTATCGTCGATTTTAAGAAAGGAATTTTGATGTTACCGAGCGACCACGTAGTGATGCTCCACAGATATTGGAATCAGCCAAATTGGAAGAGCTGCTGAATGAAAATATAGCCCAGCAAAACTCGCTAAACAACTTGCCATTGATCAAATAACTGTTACCAGACGACATGGAAAAAATTCAGAAAGCTGGAAAGTGGATTCCGAACGAACTTTCTCAAAGCAATATTTTATATCGATTAACAACATGTGCATCCCTTATTGCTAGACAAATAAAAAAAGACTTATGGAAAATCATCACTGGAGATGAAAAATGGATTAATTACCATAATCCAGAATGCAAACATTCGTGGATGGACCCTTGAATGCCAGCTACTTCAGTTGTCAAAACAAATATTCACTATAAAAAGTACTCCTTTGAAACTGGTGAGATATGAAAGGACCCATTCATTATGACCTCCAAGCTGGTGAAACCATTAATGCGGAACGTTATAGAAAACAATTGCTGCATTTTGCTAAACAAATCGAGAAAAAAGACCTTTTTTCGAGCAAGGATCGCGTAAGATTGTCCTACTACATGACAATGTCAGATCGCATGTAGCGAAACATACTCACGAAAAAATTTTACAGTTAGGTTGGGAAGTTCTTCCTCACGCGGCTTATTCTCCAGACCTTGCTCTTACTGATTTTTATTTGTTCCGCTCAATGCAAAATGAATTAGCTGGATGTCGTTTAAAAATTGTTGACCAGATAAATTTGATCGTTTCTATTCCCAGATCAAAATTATAAATACAGTTAAGAAAAAGAATTCAATTTCAGAAATTTTAAGTAAAATATACATGAAATGAAGGATAAATGATTTTTATTAATCTAAAATATAAACAAAATTTCACACAAAAATATTATCAACAAATAATTCAAACAAAACCATAGTAAATATTAACAAATATAATCTATAAATAAATTCCCAGAAATGAGATAATCATAAAAAAATCTATTATTTTCGACACCTTTATTGATTCTGAGAATGAAATGTAAACATATCTTCTCAGATATTGTCTAGAGTGGTTTGCTTCAATCAGAGGTCTAAAGTTGTCTACCATCTTTCCAGTCTCCGGTTTCATAAAATCAAAATTTCGTAATTGCTGCAGCTACATTGTAAAAAATTTAAGGTATTTTAAAAATTATATTACTAAATTCAGGTTTAAATTTCTGTTCTATATTTAATATTTTATGTTATTATTTTATATTATTACTATTGAGTGTTCTAGTTATTATATCAACTTTAGACCTTTTAAAAGGCGAACGTAATTAAGGAATTTTAATTTGCTTAAAAACATTATTTTTCGTTATTTCTACTGTTGGCATTAAATATCAATCGAAATTAGGTACCACGAAATTGAGTGAAGAGGTTTGTTTGGGTATTTTCCATAGTATGAATTTCGACGGCCGACAAAAAAATCTGGTAAAAGTGAGAGTTTTATCAGTTGAAAACTACAATATATCTTGAATGAAAGTCAGGATAGTCTGAAATAACAAAAAAGTGTTCGATTCTTAAAATCTATAGAAAAGAAAAACATCATTCGTCTGTGATTATCAGTATTGTTCACTTGTTATATATATAATAAATAAAAATATTTTTCTTAATATCATTCACATATCTTTACTAATCTAAACGCTTTTTATCCATATCACTTAGGTCACAAAGCTTTCTGAAACTGGCAGAACAGTCTACATTTGCACCGTGCATACTTCTAGGATGAAATCTGAACATTTCTGAGGAAGATCATCATTCAAAATAAAAAAATGAACTTAATTTCTGAATCCAAGTATGTGATTAGCCATAGGAGTACCTTAATGAACCAAAAAAGTCACTGGAAAACCTTTTTTTCAACGTGTCTCTCTTGAGAAACGAAAATAATTTCAAACTTCTAAATTAGAACAAAATCATCACAATAGCACAAGTAACATTATTCAATTAATGAAAATAAGCAAAGAATTCAAAGATATAGTCAAGAAAAAGGAAGAGTATACATCTTTAAAATCTGTAGATTTCATATAACTAATACAATTGTTAAAAATATTTCTTATTTATTCGTTTCAACTGTTTAACTAAAGTGAAAAGGAAACTATTTAAATTATATACTTTCGAGGCATAGTCGAAAACTTTCGGGAATTGAGAATATGGAAAGGTTTAGTAAAATAATAAAAAATTTAATTATTTGGTATTGGTAAAATGGGAACAAAACAAACACTTTCGGAATTCACAAGATTGCAAATTAATTTGTTGTTGGAAGAAACAATCATGACTCAACGTGAGATAGCGATGAAATTTAATTTGTCACATTCTGCTATCAAAAACGTGAAGAAAAAGATTAAAAATGGACAGAACTAAAGTCTCAGTATCAAGGACCAGCTAGAAAAACAACTGCTAGAGACGATAGAACAATAATAAGCAAAACGTAGCGACTACGAAGGAAACCCATAAAAAAATACAATTTGAAATTGTAGTTTCAGGCGTAAATGTTTCGGTGAGGACTGTGCGTCGACGGCTGAGAGAGGCAAAAATTATTGCTAATCATCCAACCATAAAGTATAAATTAACACCAGAAATGATAAAGAAGAGAAATACAATGTCCGTCGTTGATCAAATGAAAGTTACTTATCTGAATATGTAAGCCAAAGGGTTAAGCATCCGATCCAAGTAATGATATGGTCCATTATATCTGCGAAAGGGGTTAGAAAACTTTATTTTGTAGATGAAAAAATGAATTTTCTGCAGTACCTACAAGCGCTCCAGAATGAATTACGGCCTCAATTATGATTTTGGTTTTCTAGTCGTGAACAATTTCATGCATGACGGAGCACCTTGCCATAGAGCTAAGTTAATTCAAAAATATCTCAATGCAGAAAAATACCACTTTTGAACTGGCCATGTGATTTTTCTGACATGAATCCGATAGAGAAAGTTTGGAAAAATCAGCTCGCATGGAATCCTGATTGTTGTTTTCTCTCTTCATACAAATTTAAAGTTTTTGAAATAAACAAAAGTCGCAGTTGCCAAATCCAGTGAATGCAGGAATGATAAAATATTTTATTTTCTGGTCAAAATATTCACTCTTCCTAGGCCTAAAGAATAATCCTTTTGAAATAGAAGAAAACTTATAGGGGTATCTTGATTCGATTCATTTAAAAGTAAATCTCTTTCATTCTAAACTATCTTAAGAAATTCATTCCTGGGTTTAAACGCTCAGTGGTTCATATTGAAAGCAGTACTAATCATCGAAATTAAAATTCTTCTAATGAATTTTTTATCTTAATCAGCTATTTTTATTCTTCATTGGATGTTCTAGTTAATTTTGATCAAATCTCGTTATTTTCTGATAAAAATTTGCCTTGGAAACTGTGAGATAAATTGAAAATTATTCGGGGGATGTAGCTAAGCAGTCACAGCAGTTCATACGTATGTATAAGGTTAATTTATCGATCAACAACGCCAATTTTCAAGGCTGAAATATCAATTGCCGTTTGGTATTTCATCCACCGCGCACGATCTTATTCTATTCAAATTAATGCTCGTCACGGTCCAGTATTCAGACGATGCAGAAGATGCAATAAATCAGAGAAGATGCTGTCTCATGTTCTCGTTGATTGTCTTCCTTCTAGAATATTTGCAAATTATCGCCACAATTCAATTCAAGATCACTTGGCAGCGCAAATCAGACAGAACACAAAGGCCAAAGTCAATTCAGAAACCCAGTACTATAATTTCACCAAACGTATAGATCTTAAAATTGAATTTACGCAGCAAAAAGTGTTATTCCACATCGACGTCGAATGGCCTAATGATACAGAAAATAATAAGATATTCTGGAATCATGGGAAAAATATGAGGCATTAAGAGGATCAAACGAAGAAAGCTCTGCCAGAATGAACCATCAATTTGGACACTTTCATGGTCAGATGTCTTGTTTCATGCATGAATCGCAACGAAAGAATACTTAAAAGCCTCTAACTCTTAAAACGGAAGATAATAGAAATCGGCAAATTCTCGATTTCTTCAAGTGGACTGCAGCTCAATGGAAATTTTATCGGGATTTTGGGAAGACATCTATGAATTTCTGTGAAAATGAAAGACTATACTAATGAATTCAATCCTAGCTACCCAATATCCGACAACTTAGACGAAGAAATTGATCTGGATAAATATATTCAATGAACTAATATAACAAATATTTTTAAAAAAAATTGTGATATAATTTATTGAAATTTTATTTGTGTTTTATTTTATTGTCATACTATGCTCACAGCAATCTGCTGATGATTTATGTTCATCTATGTAAACATTTTTTGTAAAAAATACAATTTTGTTCGTTCGACACAGAGTATCTCCGAATAATTTTTAACTAGCAAGGCAACCACACCAGGACACCAATAGCGGATGAGGCGGAAAAGTAAAGGAAAGGAAATGAAAAAGGAAGTGAAGATATGCACATCAAACTTCTGATTTCCAGAAAAAATTTTGCACAGTTTGAAAAGAAAACAAACTATCCCTGAATGATCTTTTCAATCCAAAAATATGGAATTACACTTAAACAATATATTGTAACTTAGTGCATCTTCCCCAAATTAAAACAACACTTAATATTTGCTTGTTGGTTCTCAAAATTCTTGTAAGAACTAAAATAAAAACCGCCATTAAAATATCCATAAAGATCAAAGAAAGTACATTAGTCCATTAAGATTTTATTAATTTCTATGACAGACAGATACTACTATTAACACAATAAAATTACTTTCTTAGAGATGCGTTTATCATTGTTTTATATTTAACATCATTCACTTTTCCTATGGAATGCATCGTATATATATCCAATAATCAATGATAAATACCTGCTCTTGGCTAATACGTACTGGTTCTAAGAATATATTCCATATAACAGGTTCTTCACAAGGTGGTACTGTTAAAGAACCTTCATATCTTAAATAATAAGTTAAGTCGTTCGGTAGAAAATCTTTTGGGTTCTTTTCATTCAGCCAAACGGCTTTCCCTGCATTTACTTCTTTAAATGATTTTAAAAGTTCTCCAATTTCTTTATTACTAGATCCAATCTGAAATAAAATTAATTACTTAAGCGATTTTGTTCTGAAATTAAAAGTAACAAATACTTGATATATCAAGTAAAGAAAAACTTTTGTTACTTACTATGAGGAGACTAATCAGACCTGGGGATTTTTTTAATTATTTATTTTAAATATTTTAATTATTTTAAAATATTTAAAAAGTAGGAATGAAATTTTAAAAAATAAAATTATTTTTTAAATTTAATAAAAAAAGAAATTTCCAGGTCTGAGAAAATTTGTTTAAATATTTTTTTTTATATCACTTAATAAAATATATTAAAAAATGTCTTCTATTTCTGATTACAAACCAATTGATATTAACACTTATACATTTGCTACACCTAATCTATACCTCTTGTTTTAGTTTTTCAACTTAAGGTCATCTGTTGCTTACAAAAATATTATTTCGAAAAATTATTATTATTTTATTTTTGATAAATTTTAAATTCCAAAACTTTGAAAATTAATTTGACGCAAAGTACCCTGATTACCAAATAATGACTAAATTTAATCCGGAGTTCTTAATGTAACAAAATCATGAAATGCTCTGACTGCTTTATCTCGGCTGTAATTTTATCTCCGCCAAAGATTTTGCTCAAATGTTGACTTAAAAATTTTATAATAATTGACTTTCTAAAAAAAATTTTCATCACCGAATGTGGTTCACTATAAAAAATAGAAATTTCATGAAATAAAATGTCAATGTAAACGCGGTTATGTCTAGAAATGGGATCTTTAAATGTATACATACAGGATGTCCCATAAGTCTCCGCAGAAAGTAAACTTAAATATCTTTCATTAAATTCAATCGATTGAAATTTCTATTTATATAATATTAAAGTATGTAAGTCTAAGTTTTGATTTAATATTTAAAAATTAAATTTAGCAAATGCCGCTTGATTTGAAGTTAAGAATCAAAATTGTACTTTTAATGGCCAAGTTAAACTCAATTTGTGTTGTTAAACGGAAATTAAATTAAATTAATTAAAACAAGTGAAAGTGCTATAAGAGAGACTTTTCATCGTTTTTGTGAGATTAACTCGGTAGAAGATCGGGAACGTTCTGGAAGACCAAGGCTGATCACTAAAAATGAAGTTCAGATAATGAGTGAAGTTCGATCTGTTGCAACCACCTGCTCCATTTCGCGAACAACAACCCATCGAATTATGAGAGAACAGTTATCATTGCAACCCTTTAAGGTCCATTTCACACAGGAATTACATGAAGAGGATTTGCAAGACAGAGTTGAGATGTGCAAAACCATGGTCCTAATGTTAGAAAATGTTAGAAAAAATTAACATTTCCATTAGACACCAAAATCGTTTTTATCTGGTTTCAAAGACATGATCTGGCTACATTCAGAGACTCTAAAATTTTGTAATTCATTTTTTCCGGTAACTAATGCAACAATGACTTCCTTTTCATGTCTTGTGTGAGATTAAAATATATTTTCCATTTCTAAGCGAAAAAACGTTAATTAAACATTTTAATATTAAATATTGTGATTGATTTTTCTGCCACTTGGATATATAATATATTAAAACAAATTATTGTTCTCAAACTGCTTAAGTATCCTGTACTTATACAATACCGCTCAAAAGTATAAAGAAAGTACTACAAATTTCTAATATAAAATAAATAGATCATATTCATAAGGATTTACTTTTTCAAAAAAGCTTATTCAAAAAGATTATGTAAATACTATATTTAAGTTAGTTTGTAAATCTCAAATGATATTTTTAATATAATATAAGTTAATGATTTCAGAAACTAAAAGTTACGTGAGTATCGAAATTTGAAATAAAATTTAATTTTTGCATTTGTATTAAATTTGTTTGGTGCCTGCAGTGAAATTTGGAGGTGGTTCTGTTAGTGTCTTTGGGTGCTTGGAGGACAAAATATAGAGTTGTACAAAAAGAGAAAATCATGACAAAAGAGGTTAAGGCTATTTTGGAAAGATGGCTAGAAATATATATATTTGCATGACAATGATCTCAAACACACGAGCAAGATATGGAAAGCCTACTTGGAGGACTTAGAACAACAGAATATTCTCAAAGTAATAGAATGGTTTCCTCAATTTCCAGATCTTAATCCTATTGAATTACTGTGGGATGAATTACACAAAAAAATTGACAATAAACATCTTTAACAAAGAATTTTTGGGAGACAATACAATTAAAATGGTTTTCAATAACACTAGAAATTCTACGGAAATTGCTCAGTCTTATGTTGTGGATTTGTGTCTGTTATTAAAAATCAGAGAGACTATTTTGATTAATGTTATATATGATATATAATAAATATTTTTCTTCTTAATTCAAATAAATATGAAAATGATGTTTAACTTTATAAATAAATCAACAGTAAATCAATTGTTATAAACAATCTGTTTTATTTATGTTATATTTTAAAATGCGAGTACCTGCTTAATACTTTTCATCGGTAGTACATATATATATATGATTCATTGGGACGACCAATTTATAATTTTCACTTCAAAGATATTTTTAAAATTGTTACATACCTCATACATAATGGCTAATACGTGGACACCTCTTACGTTTTTCTTGGCTATTTCCAATGTTTTATATTTTGCACAATTGTAAGCTACAATCTGTCCCTAAATAAAAATTGAGACATTAAATTTCAAACTCAGTGGAGCAAATTGACCTCCATTGGGAAAACTTTACCACCTATCATGTGTTCTGATCCTAATTCATCAGTGGAACCCCAATGCCAATGAATTTCTACAGGCCTTAAGCAACCTTTATTTCCAAATTTCAAATGCCACCTCTCAGTAAAGTTCAGTTGAACTAGATAAAAAGAAGTATTTTATTTAATATTTTAAAGTTTTAAATAACTTTAATATAAATAATAATTTTAACAATTTTTTTAAGACACGTAATTCAAAACAGTCTACTTGTATGTGGAACTTTGGTAAGTATCATTTTTCTTTTGGGAGCGTTGGTATCAACAAAAGTAAAAGGTAGAAGTCTTTCATTACCTGGTCGAGTCTCGTTAATCCATATACTGATAGGTGACTGATTATAGCCTTGACAATATCTATATGTAAAAATGTTATATAAATAAAATTTTAATGTTGCATATTTATAATAATCAAATAACTATTTGATATTTATTATATTTCACCGAAGGATTAGTAAATAAAATTAGAAGCTTAGTAAAAGACAATTTTGTAATTCATTAAATTAATTCTAATTTTATATATAATTTAAGTGATTAGAATTATTTTTCAAATATCAAAGTTTATAATAATAAAGTTAATTAAAACTATTTAATATTCAGTGGCTTTTTATCGATTAATATAAAAAATATTTTACAAGTCAAAATAAATAAAATAAAATTCAGTTAAAGAAATTACGTCATTTTTAAATTACTCCAATTACTAGGACCTGGAATTTTAATGTCTCCCTTTTTGTATACCCAATTTCCTATTAATAAAATAAGTGAAATGATATAATTAAAGAAGACCTAACCATTATAAACATGTATTAATGATAATAAAGATGTCAAAAAGAAAATTCCATCCTTATAAGACGTAATCATTTTAATTAATTGATTTATGAAAGTCTGATTCAAATTCAAATTTCGAAATAATATTTTATATTATGCATTATCTGAAATGAAAATTTAGTTTGTAATATTTAATTCAGTTAAAATATATTTGTTAATAATAAAAATAAATAATAAAATCAATAATATAAATAAAACATCAAATACTGAATATGAATTAAAATGAGAAAGCATAAACATTCTTTCTTTTTCAAATTATCGGATATCAAGAGGTTTCAAGTCTATAATATTATGTTTTAAAAACACTTATTGGTATTTTTCAAATAATTTAAATTAGCGTGTCATTGTATGTTCAATTCTTTTTTCTTAAATTTATTAAGTTAATTTAATTATAATTAAATAATAATAATAATCGAAATTATAATTAGTTATTTTAAAAATTACTTTTCCTTTTCTATTTCCATGAACACTAGGTATTCTTCCCCTTATTCCTTGTTTTATTAATTATAAATAATCATATACTGATCGTCATAACCTTTTAAACATGACATAATTTAGTAATATACAAGTATTATGTTTAACTTTTTACAAATTGTACCTGCATGATAGAAGTGGTTTTGAAAGCTGTAAATATCATGTTTAAAATTCAATATTTGTTATGTACTGTAAATAAAATGAAAAAGACAAAAATGTCAATGTACCTCATTCCACTTCTTTTCATGTGCATTTAAAAAATCGGTAAAGAAATATTCAAATCATATTCAATTTTTAATTTATTTGGATTTACATTCTATTCCTATTTTTCAACTTGCCTATTACTCTTTTCATAATCAACTTTTCTGGTTTAATTATTGTAAACTTTATAAACGTTTCTTACAGATATCTTTCTTTGCATATCTGCATAAACTGATTAGAGTTTCTTGTTATTTTCTTAATTTTCCTTATTTGAGCGTAACTTGATCCATCTTTCTTTAAAACTAATGCTTTAGTTTTTTCCGCCAAACTTTTCATTTAATAGCTAAAATTAAAAAGAAATATTATACACAAATAACAAATAATTACATAACGTTTAATAAAATATTAGGAAATGCTTAATAAGTAATTGTTTGAAATATTATGCTTTAATTTAAAATGTAGACCTTGACAATTCTTATTTATATTATTTAAACAATTGATATTTCTAATATTATAAAAGATATATTACTTTGAAGTAATGTACAATAACTGAATTTACTACAGTTAAATGAAAATATTTTAAACAAAATACATTTAATCACTTGTTATTAATAGAAAAAGGAATAAGAGGAGGAATTTCATCATACATGGTAACAGGCGAGTAAAATTAAATAATAAAAATAAACAAAATGAGGGTAAGACCCTTTTAATTACAACAGCAAACTGCAACAGGCAGTCACCTCAATCAAACTGCAACAATCGGCAGTCACACAAAAGAAAACAAACAAACTGCACAGGCAGTC
>JBBMKC010130861.1:0-16034 GCA_037834085.1 Bipalium vagum
GAACAGTTATCGTTTAATTTTATGAATAAATTTTGTTTACTTTAAAAATTGCATTACTTTTGCACCAACCTAATATTACAGGAAAAGTATTAGAATATATAAATAACTGAAACAGATTCTAAAGGAAAGGCAAAATCTTTAAAATAAATATAAACTTCAGGAATAAATGAAAATTCTGAAATATATGAATATATTGAGAATGGATTTAAAAATTATAGACTTAGAACCTTTCACAGAAAAAGAATTTCATATACAAATAAAATCAAATCCAATTTTTAATAACTGCATAATAAAAATACCAAAATGA
Source organism: Bipalium vagum (assembly GCA_037834085.1). Lineage (NCBI taxonomy): Eukaryota > Metazoa > Platyhelminthes > Tricladida > Geoplanidae > Bipalium > Bipalium vagum. The sequence goes on from JBBMKC010130861.1 coordinate 308, forward strand.
TGCAGTCCTTCTTTTTCTAAAAATTCCTTAAAGAAAATAAATTTAAATAATATACGAAAAACCCTGATGTTGTTTTTTAAATGATAACGAACAGTATTTGCATTAGAAATAAACTCTGTTCAATTATTTTTGGCTGTTACCTAATTTTATTAGTGATTTGTAGCGTAATGTAATGAAGATCAAAAAAAGAACTAATGAGTTTGAGTAACCAAAAGTGAAATTAGACGCAACCCTCACAAAAGGAGATATTAATAGAATAAAATCTAAGTCAAAATCTTAGATTTAAACAAATATCTGAGATTGTCTATTAATTTATGAATTATAAATATACCATTACGGGACATTTACTGATTTTTCATTGAAGCATTCACCAATAAAATCGAAAATAATAATTAATATCTAGGATATAGAAGGACAACCTATATTGTTGTTGATGATGACCCAGTGTCTCCAAGGTTTTGTTTCGGCACCTAATGCTACCTAAGGTAATTATTTTCGCTTCTGCCGCAGAATAGCACCTTAAAGTATATTTTTATTGTTAAAATAACGTTAAGAGAGCTCTGGTTGGCCAATATGGTTCACAAAACATCCTCTCACAGCTATGGATTTCAAGAAAGGTCAATTTTTGTAAAATTTAAATTAAATTTTGTGAATTACTCAGAAACAAATTTTAGAAGCACTGAAAATACTGATTTCTTGTTTGAACCATCAAATATTGAGATATTTCTTCTACTTATCGAATTATACGCCCGGATTTCGTTAATTATGTAGATTTGGGAGTCAAATTTATATATATTTGTGTATTTTTTATATTATAAATTAGTTTATTTATCATAAAAATAGAAATAAATTACAGAAAAATATTTTAGATTACAAAATTTGCCTTTTTTTTCTTTTGCTTATAGTTTGTAAGAGGATTCTGTTCAACCTACAATTTTTTGTATTAAATAATAGAGATCACAAGGGTAACTTTATAAGCTATTTTGCATAGCTAAAAATATCTTTATCATAATTATTAAATTTTCATTAAAATATAAATATTTAAAATTCTAATTATATTATTTTTTGAAAATTAAATGAAATAATCGGAAACAGAGAATTGATTGTTAATTAAATCAGACAAACAATATGATTCTTGCATTTTAAATATTCAATTACTTCTATACAACATCCGGTAAGAAAATAAAATTGACCATTGCTAGAATTACTTAGCAATTTAAATTTATTGATGACTACCACAATTCTTTTTTTAATAAAATAATTTCATCATCATTGGTAATCTAAGGAAAATAACTTCCAATAAACCAAAATATAAATTTAATTAAAATTCCAATTCAAAAAGATTTTAAAATTTTTTGACCTCACATCGAATATTTATTGATTTGTTATTTCTACATTTTTCCCTGGATATTTTTTTCAATTTTAATTTAAATTTATAATAATAATAATAAAAGTAATAAAAAAAAGTGCAAAGAAAATCAGAAGATGAAAAAAGCAATATTAATATTCAAAGAAATTTCAACTTTCCGTTTATTATCTAAATTTATTCCAAAACAAATTCTTCATATTTTATGAAAATTTCTTCACTTATTCCTTTCCGCTATTTTCTTTTTTCGTATTTCTATGTCGAAGATTTTGAGCCACTCCCGTAGCATAATGGTATACTTGGGTAACCGTGCCTGCATGTTAAAACATCAAATCAAACAAGAGCTTAAAAGGTCAAAGAACATTAATTACCGACGGCTTTGGTTTTACCTTCACGAAACACGAGCCGTACGCCGGTTTTTATATATTCTGGATTCTTGATGAATCTAAATCTAACTTCAGCCTTGTCTCCCGTTCTCAAATGATCCTGAGACATGGCAATTATCGTTGCCGTTTGCCGAACCGGTCCAATGTGAACCATGGCCTGATATTTGACTGAAATAGTTGTCGGGTGATGGAGAATAAGCAAATCTGCAGAGAATTCCCACGATGATTTCGGGTCTAGCAAAGGTGACAACATCATCATTCCCTTTAAAGATCGAATGAATTGGGTTTTCCCATTTTAATAAAATATGGAAATAGAAAGTGAAAAACTTTTCGAATTTGATTTCGTTTAATTTTCTTCAGAGAAAAGGAGGCCGACTGACTTCCACGCACTTCTTTCACGGGCATTCGTTTTCTGTGGATACTTTTAATAGGGTGAGGTGAAAAGAACCCCAGTGGATCCGGGCCCAACAGTAACACATCATTTACTCTAATAGTTCCTTTCAAGCAAGTTCCTGACACAACGGTTCCAACACCCTATATATATTTTTAAGGGGTTCAGAACTTAAGTTCAAAAAGTACCATTTGAACATTGATTAATTTTAAAAGTAAAGAACATAAATTAAAAGACATAAGAATATCGAGATATTCATTGATATATATAATTTTTATTTCAATGAAATCTATGCTAATTGTCAAAAACTCATTGATTTTTTTCTCAAACACCATTTTGGAAAAGTTTAGTTTTGTTATGTATTACGTATGGTATTAAATTTTTATGAATAGTTTAAGAATTTACAAAAATTGTACCTTTACGGCGCAGAGTGGAGAACATTTTTCTTCTGAATCGCAATGCAATGAATAACTTCAATTCAATAATATCCTATTTCTAATTTCTAAAGAGCGACAATTTTCATTGAAATATACCACTTAAACACAATTAAAAAATTCCACTTATTATTTAAAATGAAAATTGCTAAAAAGAACTGTTGACATTTTAAAAAATTATCTCGACAAATAAATCAAGAAAATTGAACTACTCAGAATAGACTGAAAACGATAGAAAATTAATAACCTTAAAATCGATTTTCTAAAAGAAATCAATAAAAGTCGATAGTTTGAAGTATTACTTTCTATTATAATGCTGGAAAAATTAATTTGGTGGATAAAAAATTTGGTTAATAAAAAATCAATACTTTATAAAAATATCAAGATATGTTGTGACTTACCTGAAACAAAAAAATTCCTGTTGTTTTACACTAACTAAATCGATTATCAAAAACATTATTTTTATATGAAAAGACCTGTTCACAATGTCAGACCTTGATCTCTTGTTAACTCATTTATTCATCAATAATAAAGATAGACATTTATGAAAAAAGAGTCTCGCGTATTGAAACGGTTATATTAATCGATAATCTGATTAGAATTTTCAGAGCGGTTTGAAAGGAAAATTAACTCATAAACTTCATATAATATTTTAATATCGATATTAATCGTTACCATCGTTATCAATATCTAGAAAAAAAGTATTAGTATTTTTTTCATTAATTTGTTTCATATTCAGTTGTATTAAGTTTCCGTGAACTCTAAATTCAGTATTTTGTGCTTCTCGTATAACTCACAAACTTTTTTAATTAAATCAGCAGAATACATGTCAAAAGCTAGTCATAAATAAAAATATGTGAATGTAGATATATCAGGATTAATAATGATAATAATAATAATAGTAATAATAATAATAATAGCGTATTTTAAAAGACTTCTATCGATTAAAGTATAACAAACAAAAATGAATGAAAGAATTTGTGATCTTCAAATATTTTTCAAATCAATGGAAAAGATACGTGTGTTAGACTATCTTATGATATTTTCTTAAGATTCTGTAACTCGTGAAATTAAAAGAGAATACCAAACCTAATGAGTTTCTCGGCAAACAAAAATTAATTAATTTTCACTAAGTGCAATAAAAACTTTAAAAGTACAAACAAATTTTAATGAAAAACCAGCCTGAGATCAAATTCGATTCAAAACCATTAGAAATTAATCTTGATAATCCTTTAACGAATAAATTTTAAAAATATCAGAAATATAAGTACTAATCAATTAAATATTCCTTGTTCTATTATAACGTCTGTGTGTTTAGACTTTCCTTTTCTAAATATTTTTCTTTAACCTTACTTAGAAACGAAATTACTAATTTATGATTAAACAATTATCGGAAACTTTCTTTTTATTATTCCAAAAAAAAATAACTCTCCAAATATATTGGAAATAATTATTTCGTCACTATTACAAATTCTGTGACATCAAGAACACCCTTCATATTATCATTGTCAGAATTGTGCTTTAATTGACCCTAAAAGAAAAACTGAAAAATAATAAATATCTTTTTTGAAATCCCAAAGAAATTATTGAAAATTAAAGAGACAAATTTTATTTTATGACATCGACCTTTTTTTTCAATAATGGTTAAAATTAAAATTTTATGTGAGAATATTTTAAATTAAATGCTTTAAATGAGATGTCCAGACCTTAAATAATCAAATGTAAATTTAATAAAAACTTTCTATTTTTAATGACTTTTAATTACAGAATAATGGAAAAGAATATAAACAGAATATTCGATGGTGGTTTGAAAATTTCACAAAATGAAAAAGAGAAACAAATTTTATTTTTAAAAAATTCATATTATATTTTAACATAAACTTCCTTAAGATTAATGCACTTCTACCAACAATGTTCTAAGGCCACTGTGCCATCTCAAAAGTGGTTCTCATCAAAGCTTCCAAAATAATAATTTACCGCTTCATAAACCTCCTTTTGGAAGTGCTTTTTTTAAATAAATATCTGTTGATTTTACTTCTAATTATTTATAAAAACTATTTTTCATTTACACTATTTTTTTCTCACCATTTTATTAATTTTCTGACCAACTATGATTAGTAAAACAAAATTTTCTTTATAAATTGGTTTTGAAAATTGTATTGATTTTAAAGCATATATTTAATGTCTTGAAAATTTAAAAGGACATTTGAATTCAAATATCAAATTTTATTTTCTACTCAAACCATTCGTGTGTAAATAATTATTGATTTCTTTTATATTGACGTGTTAAAGTAAATCATGTTACCTATATTATAAAATTGAGGGGAAAGTATTCCTTTAATGGAAAAATATTATAAAATCAATTTTAATTGATTAAGACGTTTTAAAATATGATGTGATTAAATGAAAAATATCAATTTTATGATAATAAATTCATTTGTTAAAATAATTAAAACATAAAATTTCAGTTTCAAATTTAGTTAAATATATGTCTAAATCTTTGTTATTGATTTTTTAAAAAATAATTATTAAAAATGTTTAATTAATAATAAAATTTGTGATTTATATTGGTTTTTAATAACAAAAATTGTACATGTAAAATTTAGTAGATAAATTTTTCCAAGTTAGGAAAAGAAAAGAGAAATATAGAATCGAAATAAAGAAATATTATTTTCAAAAAATTCAAGCAATGTTAATTTATATGGAAAACTAATTACCGGGACAGAAAAGATATCATCGATTTGAAACTCTGCGGGATCATTGATTCGTGGATTTGTATGTGGACTTAAAAGATTTAGAAAGCTTTGCAATAAATGCATATTTTCTCCAGTGACGTTTGAAACACAGAATATCGGGCAAACTCGTTCCGTTATAAAGTTGGTAGCAGAACAAACGACATCATCTCTGAAACAATTTTTCAAATGAGATTACCAATAATCAATAACTTTCGTGAAAATTACTCGTTGGAAACAACAACCGGCATTTTTCTACAGCCTGGAGATTTCAGAACCCGAGTCATGAGATTCATCGTTTCTTGCATAATATTAGGTGGACACATATCGATTTTGGTTACCACTACAAACACAGGAACATTGAGTGCTAACGCTAGCCCAAGATGCTCTTTAGTCATTCCAATAATTCCAGCATTTGCACCTATAATCAACATGGCAAAATCTGGAGCATGTCCGGTCATTCCAAATACCGTAGTCTTCAGATACTTTTCATGACCAGCCAAATCGATAAATGTTATCACCTATCAGTGAAGAAACATTGTCCATAATATCTTTTTTGGAAACTATTGATTATCAATACTTTTGATGATTTTTCGCATATTTTAGCCCAATCTAACTGACCGTGAACGGATTTATTGACTATTTCTCCTTTTTCATCAAAACCGAGGATGTCATTTCCAACCGAACTGGTCCTACCGGACTCAATTTCATGTATATGACGAAATAGTTTCTTTCTCGCTGCTCCACGACCATTGTCAAGATCACCATGAGTTAACACACCCAATAATGTGGATTTACCTGCATCAACATTTCCAACAACTGCCACTCTAAATTAGATTAGTAATAATACGAAGAAATTAGAATGCTTCTAATTAATATTACAAATTGAATCAATTATAATTTTTTTTCATTTTATTTTCCTTTACATTGCCAATCATTTTAAAAATTCGATAACATTGTGTACTAACAAAACAAAGACTGGTGAGGAAAAAAACATTGATTTAATTAATTATTTTTAATTAATGTTCATATTAAGTAGATATTTCACTATTTGGTAAATACCAATATTTTGTCTGCTAAATAGATTTATCCTGCAAGATGCAAACATTTTTGGAATGACAAGTTTCTTATTTGAAATATATGGATTAAATAACATTTAATAAACAAAATGATCTCGAGTTCATTTAAAGATGATTCCTTTACTTACATTATATTTCTCGGTAGCAAAAGATTCCATAGTTTTAGACATTTGTTAAATATAGAAAAATATTTAGTAGCTTTTATCATAAATATGCCAACGATTTTCTGTATTTGGTAACCAAAATAAGTACTTAAATGTTTTATGGAATATTGCAGAATTTTGATAAATAGAAATTATGATTTTTAAATAGTTTTTCACTATTTGTGAACTTTATAATTTAAAAATTAAATTGTTTTATTTCATATTTATATTGCTGATTAAAAGATATCAGTAATCATTATAATAGATATATAATAAAACATTTAAAATAGTTTAATTGATTTCTTATGTGAGAGAATTATTATTTAATCATTAATGAGAATATTAAATTTTTGGTCAATAATAATTCCAATAAAATTTTTCTTGAAACTAAAATGAGACATAATTTAATATTAATTTAACTTCAAACATAGAAAACTGTATTGACTTCTTTAATAGACTTTTACACTCAGCAAAATATCAACATATTTGAATATAAAAATTATTTTAGAACATACATTTATTTATTTTTAGAACAATAATTAATATTGCAACTCTTAAATTATACTTTTCTTTCATCATTATTATTTTTAATATTTAATAAAATCCAATTATATCAACTCAGTCTTGTGACATTTTAGACTGTTTTAATTGCATCACTTAAATTAAGTAATGATGAAATAATGATGAAATTTGCATTTTAATATTTTGAAAATAAATAAGCTCGGCTTGACATAATGAACTGATTAAATTTTAGTAAAACTATATAAACATAATAATATTTTTTAAAAATTTTAATTTAGATTGATATCATATGTAAGAAACATTGAACGTAAAATATAATTTTTTGTTTTTAAAATTCTTAATGTATCTTCCAATATTGTTAACATCAATCGTCTCGCTTTGGTAGACGTTTAAAAGCTGTTCTTAAATTTTTTACAGCTTGCTTCCCAGATTTGTTTGAAAGGAAGTTCTAACATACACTACTGTTTAATTTTAGTTCTTAACTCATAGACCACATCTTAAACTAACATAATTCCTCATAAAAATCCTAATTTTTATCATTTTTAAACGAAAACAGTTAAATAAAAAAAAATATTTTTTAAGAAATATTGACAACTTAGAATTTTTCATTTATATTAATAATTTCTTGGATAATTAAATTTAATTAATTGAAAAAATCAATTTAGGTGTCATTTAATTTAGAAGACTAATAAGATCAGTATTAATAAAATATATTTTATCAGTTTGTAAAGAACTAAAATAATGTTTTTAAATTTTACTATCAATTTTAATATAATTATTTTTATTAAAATTATAAGAAAATTTTCAATAATTTTTTAGTACATATTGAATATTTTGTTGATTTTTTATTGATTTATTAATTTAAATAAATAAATAGAAAATATAAAAATAGATAGCTTTTTATTTAACATAAGCCACATTTTAAATATATAATTTTACTTTTTCTAGTATTATTTTTATTTTATTTGAGAAATGCTTTAAAGATCAACATATAAAAGTCTTATATGGTATGGAATTGATTATTTTTCTTTAATTGTATGCGAAGTACTTTTTAAATTATCATTACTAAAAGTATATTTAAGATATATTTAAAAATTTGAAATATTTTATATCACCAGATACATTAGAATAGGAACATATGTAACATATTCCGGTATAATTTTTCATTTTTCAAATTCTTCAAAATCAATTACTTTCTTTTACTTTCAATTTCAATATTTATTAAAATTGACTTTGATCTAATTGTTTTTCGTAAAATTTTTCTTCAATCACTTTAAATACTAATACTAATTGATATTAATAACTTAAAAATACCACAACGTTTTTATCTTGAAAGTTTCTTTCTAATTTTCTCTTCACCTGATTTTCTGAATGTTTTGCTGAATTTTTGATGAATCCAAAAATGGGAAAAGATAAAAAATTTCATTTTATTGTAAAATATTCTCTTATTTAAAATATTTCTGCTTTATTTATTTTTAATGTTCATAAACCTTTTTACTAAATGGCTATAAAATCGTGTTTTTTACTTTTTAAATTTTCCAGTGAAATCTATCAACTTAGACATTATATATTATAGCATTATTTCCTATTTTATTTTGTAAACGAAATAAATTCAAAATAATCTCAACATGCAAAACCCATTTCAATCAATTGGACAACTATACCGAAATTAAACAAAATTTTTTATCGACTATTTCTTCAAAACAATTCTTTATAATTAATGTTATTAACCGAAAAGAGAAATTTTAATATTATCAATATGACGAATTTTTGATATATTATCTCTATAACTGAAAGGTCATTGATAAGAATTTCAGAAATATGATTCAGAAAAATTTTGAATCAGGTAGATCAAAATACAGAAGTACATTGCTTCAAAAAATAACCTTTGAAATGTTTTATCATTATTAAAGAAATCAATTAAAATGTAGCGCTCTTTCAAGAAACAAGTTCTGGATCTTTAATAACAATTTTGACAAACAAAAACTTTTTACAGTTTTTTTTTTAAATGAAACTTTTGAGGTTTGTAATATTTAAGAACAAAAATTTTAATATACGTTTTTCTTTCAATGATTAGCTAGGCTGAAACATAAAATTTATAAACTAAAAACATAATATAGAGGGGTCCATAAAAAATGTTTTTAAAAACAAAATATTTAGGTTCATATTATTACAATACATAAATATATCGTTATTATGAATTTTTGTTAAAAACGAAATTTTTTATGGACCCCTCTATATTATTTCTAACAGTATTGACTGTTCTTTCAACATATATAACATAATATTTACCCAAAGAAGCGCTATCAGAAGAAATAGTAATCATTGAAAAATATTTTTTACTGACAAAGAAGAGCAATAAATTTACATTAAAGAAGATCAATTTTATACAAGTTTTAATAAAATCAATCAAAATTTTCAAAATTACATCGATTTTTATATTTAACAAAACTTGAATTGAGATAATTATCATCATGAACTATTTAATATCAATGACTTGCTTCGTAATTATTTCTAAAAAATCTCTTAATATTTGTAAATGATAATTTAATTTTAATTAATGATCTGAATTTAATTTTATAAAATTTTAAAAGTGCTGCTAAAATACTTATAAATATAAAAGTTTCCTGTCAGGTTATTAATAATCAAGGTACTTATGAAATTTGAAATATTTGGGGTCGTTAAAACATTTTATTTACCTGATATCCATAAAATCATTCATTTCTGGAATTTTACGAATAATATATTCAACCACTTTTCCATCTGGACAGAGAATATCTCTCAATTTTATTACAGATGATTTATTTTCAATAACAATTTTCTCTATAACTTTAAAAGATTCACATATTTCATTATCAGATAAACCAGGGCTTTCATTCTCTAATTAAATTACTATTTCATACAATTATAATAAAACAATACCTCCTTTTCCTAACTGGAAAAAAAATTCTCCTTGACTTTCATCGAGCTTTTTCTTAAATTCATTTGATAACTTAAGATATTCTTCATTTGTTGGATTTACAAAAATAGTCTAAAATCTCGTTAATGTATAAAAATTGTGAATATATAGCTTTACTTTATGGGACAAAATATGTTCGGTGTCCTTATCTGAATCTACAATTATATCATCCATATAAAATATAAAAAATATTTTAATTAAGAAATGTATGAATTTATTAAATCAAAAAAGTTAAACAAAGGCATTATAGAAAATAAATTACTTAATATTTTCAATATATTTCAATATATTTTTAATGAAAAAACTTTATTTTAAATAAATAAAAATTATATAGTATATGATATATATAATATATATTTTATATTATATAAAATAATGTTAATACAAAATAATTCGAAGGTTTAAATTCGGTTTGTTCCCGTTTTGTTTATATGGGTCAAACCGAAAGTCGTTTTAGATATAAGTATTTAATTTTATTTAATTATGTTTTTAGGTATTTAAAATATTTTAGATTTGAAAGTTTATGGCCCTCTTTAGGGACAAATTTATGATTGTATTATTCTGAAATATTGAAAGAAATATCAAAGAGTAAGGAATTTTTATTGAAATATTACAAAATATTGCTATTTTTCGTCTCCATATGAATTCCAATAAGTGAGGTGCAATTTTTGTAGTTCGGTTTCGTACAGATATTTTTATACCAGACCATGTACCTTCGATTGTATTAGTATGGTGGTCATTTTCAGGGTTGACGAAATGTAAGAAATGGTTCACCAAACTGTTTCATTTTCAGCAATGGTTTAATTATATTGTAACCTCGCCAGCCATCGGTATAAATGATAGATCCTTCTTTCACATGCTTTGTAATGACATCGAGCAATGTTTCTGCATTTCGTTTCTCTATTATTTTGAGGAAGAGCTTTCTTTCTGGTGATCTTTCAACACCTTCGACGTGGTGTCCGCGATTATTTTTTCTTTTCCCAAATTTTGACTCATCGATTTCAACAATTATGTCTTGTCCACCGATCCGTGAGTCTTCTTCTGTTAAGGAATCAATTATGATCTGGTGAGCAGAGGCCGAAAAATTTGTAATTGTTTCCGATGAGTGATGGGTCAAGGTTATTATTGTTGTCTGCTGAACTTGGCATATCCAAAGATATGATAGTAACAGAAATTCGTGTGCTTTTAAATTTATATTTTCCAAAGCATTTTTTTGGAAAATACGAATTTCTTTTTGATATATTTTACTGTAGCACCTATAATATTTCCTTTTTAGGTTTATGGCTACAATTTGACCACAATCACAGCGGTTGTGGATTTTAATTATTTGCTTTTCAATTAAGTAATTAATAGCAGATTCTGGATGAAAAAATAACAAAAAGATCTAAAATTTTAAGAATTGATAGATTCATTTTACTAAAATTTTAATATAAATTTTCATAATACAATCTCTATTTAGACTTATATTGCGAGGTTTTTCGAAAAATATTTTTGAATTTTTTAAAAAATCTAAGAATTTACTATGATTAAATTATTGCATTTAAACAAAACGGGAGTAAATCAAATTTACTGCAATTCGAAAATTACTTGCATATGAAAAAATGTTAAAATTCAAAAAAATAGCCTATTAAAAAGTTGTGCAGAGTTAGAAGTTATATTATCAAAATAAAAATATATGGTTGGGGAACTAATCAATTGAACATCAAGTTATTTACTAAAAAAATAAAATTAAAAGTGAATAAAATGAGTGGGCCGAAAAGACGATTTTTAGACTTTTCTGTTTCCTAGCGATTACATTTTTCATTTTACCAGTTGGATCATACTTTTAGTTGCAAAGAAAGACAATTTTTATAAATATGCCAATAAAAATGAATTTAGTGTAGTAATGAACAACTTTGATAATGATGAAGAAAGAAAAATATGTGAATCATTAGTAATTTAAAAGCTGAAACCAGAAATTAATTCACAAAATGGAGAAAGCAGGAATCAATGGATGATTATTGTTTTCTATAATTAATATTTTAAAATAAAAAATTAATGTAGATAATTTTTTTAAAAACATGATGGTGTTATCATTTGAAGATAGAAATCGAAGAAGAATAAAATTGACTGAAAAAGATCTGAAAGAAGAATCGAAACATGTTTCAAGATATTAAGAATATATAAAATTTTGTGTGTTCAAAAATGTTTTTTCTAAAAGCGTATACTTGAAAAATAAAAATGTATTGTTCACTATGTATAACTATATATATATTTTTTTATTTCATTAAAAAGGGCAAACATTGATTTAGATGTAGTAATTATCATCAAGACTTATCACACATAGTGTACTACTTTGGTACCCCCATTTTTTCCTCACTCACTCATATGCGTGCCTCCCAGCACACATACTCGTTCCTTCGCCAAAAACGTATTTACCAAGGTAGTACACTATGTGTCGTATAAAAATAAAATTTTTTTTCTTAAAAAAATCACTAAAAAATTCAAAAATTTTCTTTAAAAATGTCTACTTGAAACACTGCAAATTCAATCATCAATCTTGATAAATGGCAAGCTATAAACAATATTTTACCTTTTGAAGAATGTCCTTTTCCTGAAGATTTATTTCATGATGATTACAATCTAAGATTTTTAAGTTTTGAAGGTAATAAAATAACTTATTCTCATTATTATAAAAAACATTTAGGTACAGTTTATCAATTTAAAATTTCTCCGAAAGATATTACAGAAAGAACTATTACTAATTGTTTAAATCTTACTTTAGAAACCATTACAAATAATTATAATGTTAAGCTGACACCCTTACACACTTTAATTTATTCAGGACATAGTTGTTTTCCTTTATGTAAAAAGGAAGGAGTAGTAAATCAATTATTTACAAGATTAGAAAAAATTTTACAATCAGAACAAACAATAAATATTGAAGATGTAATTTTTGAATTTTTACTTTTACCAATACCTCAAGGAAAAGGAAAAAACTATGTTAATTATAGTGGAAATAATTTTAAAAATTTAAGATTACAACATTTTGCACAGAATTCTATTAACATAATTTAAAATAATGATACAATCTGTTTAGCCAGATCAATAATAATTTCTTTAACTTATGATAACTTTACAAACAAAAACTTTTTAAAATTTGGAGAGCGTGATAATAAAATTAGATATATTAGAAGAGCGGATCAAATTCAAGAAGAATGGGCAATAAAATTACATAATATGTCACTAGTAGAAATTAAAGAAACTGGAAATAATATTGACGATTTAAAACAATTTTAAATTTTTTTACAAGTAAGAATTATAGTTTATTCTCATAATAATAATCAAGCTGTTTCTATTTTATATAGAGGAAATGAATAATTTGAAAAACAAACTTTTATTTATTATGATTAAGAAAATCATCATTTTATTTCACTTACAAAAATAGCAGATTTATTATAATCATTAAAATATTTTAATAAATGTTTAATAGGATTTAAAAATATTTTTTCTATAACTAAACTACCAATTTATTGTGATGATAATGATAATGAAGAAATAAACGAAATAAATGAAGAAATTAAAAATATTCAAAATGACTCAGAAAATAAATTTTTAAATGTTACTGGTGATTCAATGAAAGGAATTTTATATATGAATAATAATGAAATAATAAATATTCCTAATCCTACTGAATATAATGATGTTTTAAATAAAAAAATATATAGATGATAAATTAAATATAATAAGAAGTGAAAAAAATTAATAAAGATGATAAAACAATTAATTTTAAAAAATTTGAAAATGACTTAAATGAATTAAAAATAAAAATTAAAAATATAGAAAAAGAATTCCATGATGAAAAACTAAAATCGAAAACATATATTTCGAAACTAAAAATCTTTAATGCGGAAGATGATTATAAAAAATTAAATGAAACTTTTAGACCAAATATTTGGCATTCTTTTGGAAATCACCAATATCAAAAAGTATAAATGTTTCTGGTCTAAATATCATTGCAAATAATGATGGATATTTATTTAGAAATATTTCTAATTCTTTAATTGAACCTTTTACAATAATATTAGTTGCAGAAAAAATAATTATAAAAAAGATGATATTATAAATTTTGGAACTGAAAATAAATATCATGTTTTTGGTTGCTATAATAATAATAGGAATTACTTTTTTTTATTGGAAAATCAATCGGACGAACAAAAGTAACAGAATCTAAACTCGGAACCAATTAAATATTTTTAAAATTTACTAAATCACATACTTTTCTAACACATTCACATTTTTTCTAAAATTCAGAAGAAAAATATTCAACAATTTTTCCATGAAGAAGTAGGTATGAATTTCAATTTAATTCAAGAAATATAAAAATTTATAAAAAAAAATTATTTAAAAGTGAAATGGAAGAGATTGAAATTTTTATGAAAAGGTTTTATCCAAATATACACTACAATGTAGCGTTCTAAGACTTCGTCTCAATTTTATATAATGTTAAATTTAAATTTAAATTTTAAATTAAAAAAAGGAAATTGATGCAAGTGCACCTTTCAGAAAAATGTATCCAAATTTAGAATATAAATTTATTTATGAAGATTAAAAATTTGAATCTGATAGATTTTCTAGTCCAATTATTGATCAATTAGAAAAATTAAAAATTTTATGAATGAAAAAAAGTTTTAGAAGACTTATTAACAACTTATAAAAATTTAAAATTTAAGTATACTAATATAGATTCTCATTTAAAATTAGGAAGTTATTGTATAACAGGAATTGTTGGAGTTGGAACAGCAGTAATGATAGGAATTTCAACTTTAGGAGTTGGATTGATATTTTATATTCCTATTGGTACTGCAATTTTTGAAGTTGTAAATTTATTTATTTCTGGAATTATTTCAAAAAATATTACTTCAAAACGAAAAAACTTTATAGAGAAATTTGTGAGTCTATGTTTTTCAAACAATCCTCAATTATCTTTATTAGAATTTCAAAATTTAGATTCTATATTTTGTTTTGATTTGAAAGATCAACCAGAAGATTTATGTTTAACTGGAACAGTTATAACTTTACATATTTTAAAAGATAAAGATTTTAAAGGAAAAATAAATGTTGTTTTATTGAAAGAGCAATTTATTGAAATAAAATTAAAAGGAGGAAAAATGTTTAATATTGAAACAAAGACAAAAGAGAGTTTGAGAAATTAAAAATTTTTTATCTTATTCATTTTAAATAATTGTTAAATATTTCCGTTTCTTTTTTATATTCTTTTTCAAAATACTTTGCATTAATTTCTTGAAATAAATATTCTTTATAATAAATTTTATTACTTTTACTAAAATTTTTATCAGTTCTTAATGGACTTAAATTTTTCCAATTCCAACATATTTTAAAATGATCTTATTATCAAAATCAAATTTAGAAACTGGAAGAACATGATCAATATGCCAAAAATATCCTTGTTTTTCCCCTGTCATTCCATCATAAAATTGAAACTCAATCCACTTATATAAAAAATCAAAATTACATCCGATTAACATTTTTATGTGTTCAGATTCTCTCTGTTCTTTTAAACATCTATTTAAACTGGTATATAAATTTTGTTGAAGTTTTAACATTTAATTTTCTTGTCTTCTATTTCTATGATAGGTATTGTTAGATAATAATTTAAAGTATTTGTTTATATAAATGATTTTTGATAAATAAACAGTTTTTAAAAAGTAGTTA
>JBBMKC010130969.1:0-16034 GCA_037834085.1 Bipalium vagum
ATTATTAATATTTATTATTTTATTATTATTTAAAAATATTAATAATATTTTTAAATTATTGGATTTAATTAATGTATAGTTATATTACAGTAAATACTTCTGAGTTTTGTTTTTCTAAATGTTTAGATTTTCTTTCTGAAATATTTACATTATTTATATTATATATCATTATTATTGCATTTTCTGAACCAGATTAACACTATTTATTTGCCATACTTTAAAAATCTAAGGTAATATCTAAACCAAATTTACATTATTTTCCATATTATTATAATATTTCATTTTGTGATTAAACATGTAATTCGTTTTCATTTTATTGCACAATTTTGGATATTTATTGGAATAGGAATTTTTCGATTTTTCATACTGTTAATTGAACTATTATAAAAGTTCCAAACAGTTATTTTTTATTAAATAAACGATAAATATGAACTCTTCAATAATTTTTTATGGAGAAAAAAATGAATCAATTAAAAAAAATTTAAGATTTAGAAAAATTTCCGAATATAACTATAAGAAGTATTTTGAAATGAACGTGAGATAAAATTTATCACAAAATCGTACGTAATCCTACACTTTTTGATTGTCGTAAAAAGGTATTTTTAAAATTAATAAATTTCATTTCTTGAGATTGCACTCATTTCAGATTAAAGTTGACATAAAAGATACAAAAAAACAACAAAAGAAATGCGTGCTTAATTATTTTCTATGATTGTTAAGTTGTATTGAGGATCTACGGTGTCTTGGTTGTCAATAATTGAAAATCGGCGATGAAGACCATTGAAATTGAAATTTAATCGATGATTTATATTCCAAATAACAATCCACACATTAACATGTACCTATAAAGAGAATCTATAAATCTTTCAAAACTGTGCTACAAAATTCATTGTATTCACTGTAAATACAGATTGTAAATGAGATGAGATATTCAAGGTGAGCTGGATATCATTCATGTTATCTCAGATTATTTCTAAATAAATGGTTCCCTGGTTACGAAAATATTTGTTCATTTCGTAAGCATTTCTCTCGGTAATATTTGTATTGGTATATTATTGATTGTTTGATATGATTAGAGCTGTTCACAACAATCGATTACTTGGTTAGTGAAAATTTCAAAATAATGAAACGTCAATTATTTCTACATTTCACAACATATAAAATCAATTGGGTAATTTTATTTGCTCCTATGACGCTGTACGGGCATTCAAAACACACCTTTTGAATATGAAGAATATAAAAAAAGAATATTTAAAGAAATAATTAGGCGTCAGAAATTCACCATAGACTGGACTATAAGCAAGTTTTTAAACTTTTTTTTGTTTAAATAAAGGATTTTATGAAGACTCCAAATCTTTTTACCGTTTTCTAATATCTTGATCCATTTATTATTTGTTAAACTTTTAAAAAGTTCCATTTTTTATTTATAGGTCCTTAGTATGATAGTTTATCCATAAAATAATTAAAGTATAAAGTTTTAATTTTTGACTAAATCTAGTATTATTTGTACTTTAGTTAGCTTAATAATCAAAGATGTTTAACACTTTTCAAAATCTTGTTGTAACAAAAATATTATTATTATTAATATCTGTTGTTGATATTTTATAATCTTATAATTAGATTATAATCTTTACTAAGCTATTATTATGATATTTTTAATCTATTTAATAATCTATTATCTTAGAACGTTTCGTTTGAAGTTTATCAAAATTAAAAATCTCACGCAATAAACGTTCTTCATACTAACTATGACACTATTGCCATCAGCAGTGCAGTAAAACATATGCTTCAGAAACGAAGCTTTCCTATTTTCATCAGTTTTGAATCTATGAAAACTAAATTTTACAAAAGTACTTTTATTTATGGATATTTCTATTAGGATGTAGAGTGTTCAAAGAATTGGAATTGAATTTCTCATATTAATGACCACATTGACCAATCGTTACACTTCTTTTAATAGGAGGTTCCATTACTATTTCATAAATCAGTTGTCAATTTTTCTTTCATTTCACTTGAACTCTAACTTCGATAGCTTTGTTGGCTTAAGGGTTGTATTGAATTTTGGTTCTTCATTTTGCATGTAAATTATGTTTTCCATTTTCTTTAAATCTTTTAACTATGTTGTAAACTATTGTCTTGCTATACCCAGACAAATCAACTATTTTTATGCGTTTTCTCTGGCGCGAAGTAATCTTATTAGTATTTTTTATAATATTTTGAAGTTAACTATAAAATTATTAAAAATTTTTCCTATAATTAATATTATCGATTAATTAGGTTAGTTAAACAAATGAAGGTTAGATGGGTTTTATAAAAACACGATGTTTAATATATTGAAAAGATTCCCGTTTTTATTTTATTCATCTATATATAAGTAGTTTAAAAATAAAATAAAATTGAGTGTTCAATTGTTTCGTTAATTAAATTCTTTAAAATATATTTCAAATGCCTTAGTTGTAATTTAATTCAGCTTTTTAAAATGAGTTTTAAAATATTAGAAAGCAATGATACTAATCTTCTTTAGAAATAGTTCCAAAAGCTGTCTACGATATTTATAGTGTCCGAAATGATATTCAATTAAGGTATTTGGTAAACCTCACGGTCATATTATATCAAATCGAATAACCCAACGGATGGTCAGGCATCGTGACAATTTTATAATAAATAATCGCACCCCACGGTTCAGGTACATTGGTACAAAAATGACATTGATCGTGACATGACAATATTCGTTGCAAGCACACTGATTTGTTTTCCACTATATAAAATTTACCGTTGATTCCTTAACTCTGAATAATATATTTGGAATCGAAGAAAAGTTTAAATTGTCCTTATTTTATTCCTTTCGGAGGATAATTAAACTCATTGATTATTTGAAAAACTTCATTCCTCTCTTTGGTACTTTATCTTTGATCTATATTGAAATCATACATTAAGTCAATGACCCATTATTGATTTTTTCAAATTATTTTTTTGAGCTTAAATTCTCTGTTAAAGTTCGGAGTAAAATCATTGTTATATATTTTTGAATTTCTCAATGACCTTGGTAAATACATATTGATCTTTTCATAGAATTTCTGAAACATTTTCTTTAAGATATTTAGACAAGGATCTGAACTACAATTTGAATAAATTCTTCCAAACAAAGTACACGTGCATCTTGAAAATTTTAATGACAACCGGATAATGCTAGAATGAAATTACTCAACAATAATTACTAATATCACCGTTTTATATTTAACACCAATCATTTGTCCGTGGAACACACTCAAAACCATTAAAAAATTGAACAACAAATTTTATTTATCTAAATAATAGTTTCAAGCCTCATATTTAATTAATTTTGATAAAATTCAATTGTAGAATAGTTTTAGTCTTATTTTGAAGAATTTTCTTTATATTCATATCACATTTCA
This sequence comes from Bipalium vagum, assembly GCA_037834085.1. Classification (NCBI taxonomy): domain Eukaryota; kingdom Metazoa; phylum Platyhelminthes; order Tricladida; family Geoplanidae; genus Bipalium; species Bipalium vagum. The sequence continues at coordinate 3,417 of JBBMKC010130969.1, forward strand.
GCTGAATAAAACAATATTGACGAAATAAGTCAATAAACGAGTCCTTTGAAATTTTGTCATTTATCGTTAAATTCATAACATTTTTAGGGAACCAAATTATAGATTTTTGTTCTTTTTTATTGTTTAGGAATAACTATATTTCTGCAATTTCTTATGCTATACTCGTTTCCTTAGGTCAATTAAATCAATTAAAAAATATCAAATAAATTGTAATTATTTTTCAAGGCATTCCTTAAATATCCAATCTTTATGATTAAAACAAATATTTTTTTTTATAATCAGTACTTCAACCAATATAAGAATTTATGAAAATATGACTGGTACTTTTCTTAATAACAGTTTTATTTTTTTATTTCAAATATTATTTTAAAAAAATTCAGAATTGAAATAAGAAGAATATTTTTTTCAGAAAAATCAGGTTTAACTTGTTTCAATTCCATTTCACAAAAAAGTAAAAAAAATCTATATATGTTGCTATATGACAACATTATCCATTCTTTTACGCTGTAGACCATTTTCGTTTCAAACTGTTTAGTAAAATACGTGCGATGAATAGAAAATAGTACGATTTATGGTATTTTTTGTCTAGAATCTTTATTGGTTTTTATTGTCTTTGAATATATTTCATTCCTTCAGAAATTGTCTGAAGAAGAATTCTTTTTATTTCATCCAACTCGGGAATCTTTCATGCATCTGTCACTCAGAAAACAGTCGATTCATAAAAAAGAATCATTACAGAGACCAGGAATACCTCTCTATGGGTTTATTATCTAATAAAATTGTTCAGGGAGATATCAAACCCTTTCTTAAAATGAGAGAAATTTCCGAACCAAAACAATTTAAACAAAAAATCATTATTATTCATCTTTTTATATATGTGCACAAAACATCAGATTTCTAATTTTTTATTGTTCTAAGATTTTTGTATTTTGAAAATGGAAATCTTTGTTTGTTTAAGTGATGCATATTTCTCATGATTTTGATTTTCTATATCAAATGGATATAATGAACGTTAGCCAAAAAATAATGGAACAATAAAGTTCTCCTTAGAATTATTCCACAACCATATTTGTTGGTAATAGAATAGTACTTTAATGTCTCATGACCAGAATTCGAAAATTAACTTAATTAATAATAATTATTAATTACGAATATTAAATAATTTTATATTATTATTAGTAAATTTACGAAATTACTTTTAATTATTTCAGATGCTGCAGCAATATTTCCATATAGTTCCACTACTTCTTTACCGGTTATCTAAAATATATAAATTATTGTTATTTATTATAAGACGAAAATTTATTTTTAAAATATAAACAAAATTCATATTATTAAAATAAATAATAAAATTCACATTTATTATTTTACTATTATTTATTATTATTATTCTTATTATTCTTAATTTTTTATTATTACTTTTATTATTATATTTATTTATTTCTTTTATTAATTATGTGTACATTAAAAAATATCTTTTTATTTTAAGAATTTAATTTGATAAATAAATTTATTAATGATTTATATCAATGCAAAGTTTACCTAATTAAATAATTATTATATATAATATTTTACTCTTGGCTAACAAAATCCTCAAAGTACTAATCCATAGACCCCACCAATTTATACTGTATTGGATCGATGTTATTATTCATCTTATATTATTATGCTTCCATTACCCATAAATATACAGCACTGATGATGGTGTATACTGCAAATATTAATTTTTTATAATTATGTTTAATAAAAAAATTAAAAATTTTATTCAACTTTATGGTCAAATTATCTAAGTACAGAAAATTGATTTCTTAAATTTTTTTCCTCGATGAAGGAGCTTCATAATTATATCTATCATATGCCTTTAAATTTAATTATTTATCAGTAGTGAAGCTAATTTCTGAAATAATTTGATCAATTAATAATTAATTGAATAAAAGCTGGGCAAAAAATAATAAATATAAAATATTATTCATATTTTATAAATATATATATAAACATAGGTTTCATAACCTTGACAGAGAATTCATTAATATTATAAACTTGATATGATTCGGAAAATCGGATTTTTCTGATAAATAACATAACATTTTTTGGATTCAAGGGATTGACAGATTTTTTTTCTAAAACCTGACATATTTTTTCTAATTTTAACATATTTCTACTTTATTTATTTATATTTATATTCTGATTATTTATTTTATTTAATTAACATATTAAATAAAATGAATATTAAATTAATAATCGCTGTCAAGGCGTAATACATGGTATTCTGAGAGAATTATTGCAATCGAATACTTTAAGTAACATTCACGTTTTTGTGTGGCCACCATATGTTTGTGATTGCGATATCATCGGATATAACGATTTTTAAAATTTTATTTTTATAACAGTTTTGTTTATTGTTTTAGAATCCGCCGCTTGATTTTCTGATATTAAAACAAACTTGATTTCTTTCTGAAAATGTTATTCACTAATTATTCACAGCTAGAAACATCTTGGTTATCAAATCTCTTATGAGTTCATTTTTAAAATGTCATCTTCCTTCGCATAATCTCTGTCAACTAATCGTTTCTATAAGTAAGCCATTGGTTTTCTGAAAAATGTAATCTGAACTTTAAAAATTCCAGTCGACAGTTGTAATTTTTTGCTCTCTAAGAATTTAATAGTAATTTAAGAAATAACTTAAGCTATATGTTTGAGATCAAGATCAGGCTGAAATACGTATTCTTCATAAGAAATTTAATTCAAAAAATAGTTGACGATATTTTTCTTTATTTAGTAATATTAATATTATTTCTTTATCATTTTATAGTCTTCTATCAATATCTTCATCGAAACATCCGTACACGATTTTCCTTTACTGTATCATTGCTCATAATTTGTGTGGTTTATTAATTTTTTTGAAAATTTTTTCTGCGTGCTGTATATACAGGATGTCTTTAAAAATGTAAACACACGTAATATGATTATAAATCAGAAGTTTGATGAAATGCAATTTATTCAAAATGCTTCAAAGTTCGTTGAACAGAATCTTTTGAGATTCCTACAAATGTTTGTGGGATTCGATTAAACAATTCCAATATTCCTTTGTGATACTTGTCGATTCTCCGTCTTCCAGAACGATTTTTGTTGACATTATTAATAGTTCCATTTTTTTCTAATTTATCCTTTATTCGAACGATTTATATTTAAAGTGTTTTCTTGAGACACCCTGTATTTATTCATTTAAATTATTCATACTGTATTAATAAATTTAATATCAAGTTTTAACTCCAGTAAATAAATTATAATAATAATTTAAAAAATAAATAATTCTCAGAATTTTATATTAAATTCTCCTGGAATTTAAAAAAATGGGAAAAAAGAAACAAATATTAAAGAATGAATATTAATTTATAAATAAATATTTTAATTAATAATAAATATCATTAATAAATATTTTAACGAATTTGATAAATATAATTATTTTTAATTATTATTTTTTCGTTTATTTCATGATTTATATTGTCATGTTTTTATTTTAATAACAAAATTTTAATTTAAATCAAAATCCTAAATTACAATGAACCATGACCAAGTTTTGATGATAAAGAACAATCAAATTAATAATCAATAGAAATATTGTAAATATTCATGTGCTATTCAACGTAGTTTATGGATTTATTTCATAAAGAAAAATAATAAATTAATATCTCTATTTAATAATGTAATGAATACCAGAAATCTCATTGAATAAAAAAAGCAATTTTTCCCATTTTTATTTCCACCACACAGATGGAAAAAGAAACATGGAAATGACTACTTCCTTAATTGCGAACAAATTAACTAAGGCCTGTAAATGGGAAATGGATATTGTTCCCAATCCCTACCAAATGCAGCAATTACTATTGTATTCTCTTTACGAAGAATCACACTGACCAATTCCATAGAAATGTTTTTTGTGAACCAATTTCGATGTATAATGTACTGTACAATCAACAGAGAAAGTTAATAATAAAAATACCAAGCATCTTGTTATTATTTATCTGAAAACTATCACCAAATATTACGTTTCATTATATTATCACATTTATATTAACTGGATCTACATTTTACCTAACAACCCCAATGTTAGCTGTAAACAATATCAATATTGCCAATTTCTTTTGTTAGGAAATTAAAAAATATTTCATCACTTTTGATAGTAGTATATTAAATTTATTAAAATGTAGTTAAAACAAATTTAATTAATTAATTATTATAAAAAATATTAATATTTATTATTAAATTATTTTCATGAGTTGTTTTAATTAAATAAACCGAAAAAAAATTTGCTATACGTATTAGAGAACGTTGAACAGGCATGGAATGTCGTTTCTGGGGAAACCATTATTAATTCATTTTATCATTTATTCGTTAATCATTAATATCTATCCGAAATGGAGGATGACAAAAATGATAATGTTGATTTTGAGGAATTATTAATATACCCGCTATAAACCCATCTTTGAAATTTGTACCAGAGATATCAATGAAAGAATAATTTCATATATTAAATCCACTGAACGAAAGTTGAAAGTTCAGTTCTGGACTAGATGTGAAGTGAAGAAAAAATTACCGATTATTTCCCATAGAAAAATAAAATATTGTGCTATAAATAAAAAGTTTAGTATAAATTAGTCTTATGTATTGTGTAACGAATACAACCCAATACAGTTATGACGACACTCGGATAAATACATAAATCACGGCCTCTTGAATGACAAAAACCGAGTTACACTGCATTTATAGATCAACTGATAAAAGAAAAAACCACTAAACATAAATAGATGTAAATTGAAACATTAAAACAAATACACGTATATTTTGTATTTAATATAAAATTAAATAAAATAATTACATTTACAATTACTTTTTAAAATATTTCGTTTTTTGTTTAAATTTTCCTTTTCATATTTTAAGATTTCCCCGGTAAAAATATTAAAAATATTTCAGTACACATTTCGATGTTTTTCATAACTGAACAACGTAAACTATCCATCATAAGATTAATTTTTGTTTGAAAAGAAAATTAAAATCATAACATTTTCTCTCTGCTGATACATCACATTTGATATTATTTTCCATTTAAATTAATTAATATATATCAAAAATGGCAAAAATCAGTAAAAATGTGAGATACGATTACTTTTCATAATTATTTGTGGGTATCACAGAAAATGTGAATTGAAACAATAATATTTTATTAGAAAATTATTCTGCTGTAAAAACGTATTCAATTAAAACTTTAATAAAATATGTATGATAATATTACGAAATTGTAATAATAATATTTCCAGATGTTGAAAAATTATTTATTTTATTTTCCAATATTTATAAAATCAATTTTGAAAGTAGTCTGCTATTTATTTATATTGTTTAACAGATTAATAATTTATTAAAATAAAATATTCTGAAAAGAATATTTTATTTAAATTATTTTATTTTTTATATTAATTATAATTGTTTTAATAAATATAAATTTTTTGTCATAAAAACATTTTTTTTCACAAATGTATCATTTCAAAGAACATGCAGGGTGTTTCGATCCTTTTTCGAATCAATTAATTTGTTTATTTATTTTTCTTTTTGTTAGTGAAAAGTCTCTTAGAAAACACGATACCTCCTTGGGGGGAGCTATTTTGTTGAAGTTTGCATTTAATGAAGTCGTGATTTATCTATTTATGGATCTCTTGAAATTTCTGTTCGTTTTTTAAGTTTAAAACGTTTAATGACATTCAATTAGAATAACTCTCAGTACATTTCGAATATATCAACCAAGCCAAATTGTGTTGAAATGTTTCTTATTGTTTTCTGCATAATTTTCCTCATAAGCCAAAGGGTAATATTATACCACATTTTGTTCTAAAGTCCCAGATATATTACAAGATCGTGCCTATTCAACATTGGAATTATGAGTTTCGGATCGATTTCAGTTGGAAAAATGTGCATTTTTTGAATAATTTGAAAAATAATTATTTATATTATTTGGGTTTGAACAAATCTCACCATTGCTTGAAATTGGTTATATTTAATAATATATTCATATATTAGGAATTGTGGAGAAATCTTTAATATTTTCTGAACACCAATATGATCCACATGATCAGAATAATTTTTATGTTTACATCTCTTAATTAATTGAAACAGATGGAAAGCATTTCTGTGATATTCATATAGGTTTTAGCATTTTCCGATAACTAAGCGGTTTCATGAAGTTGTCCTATTTTCTTATTTATGACTGAACTATGAATTTAGTTTGCAGGAAATTGATTACTTCCTTATAACTAAAATTTATTCACCAAACCTCATTACGTGTTTCCAAGGGTCCTAGATCGGTGCTCAGAATGTGTATATGTCATGAGAATCAGAGATATAAGTATAAGGTTGTTTTGTAATACTGTCAGTACATATATATTTTCATAATATTCAAGAAGGGACAAAGACCTTTGTCCCTTCTTATTATTTAATGAAGAAATAGAACTCACAGTGGAAAAAGAAGTTGATAATAAAAGATCTTCATTAAAGAAGGAAAATATAAAAAGGATTTAATAAAATTATTATTATAATATTATGATCGCCTTAATCAGACTATAAATAAATATACGTTTAAATGGATATTACTAAGAAAGGATTAAAAAAATAGTAGATATGCAGACTGAAGAATCGAAATATCATTATAATATCTAATTAAAAATAAATTAGAAACCCGTAAAAAGCGAGATCTAATAAAACATCAATAACACCTAATACGAAAAATCGTTTAAAAATTAAAAAACCAACATCTACAACATTGGGAAATATTATCAAGTGCAAAATGCACACGGTCACTTGAGAATTAGTATTACTAACAATTCACAATTAAGTAGAACCAGTAAAAATTTAGACCATTCCTTAAATTCAGCTTTAAAACAAACAATTAAGGCTCATGATAAATTTCTGTTTGTCTTTTAATTAATACGTTCGTTGAATTACTTATTAATGACATGAAACCATGATATATCTTAAGTTTTGAAAAGAATATCTTTCGACTTTCTGGTGAAATATATTTTAATATTATAAAAAATTATTTTTAAAATTCTCTTTAGTCAATAATTTGTTTAAAAAAAAACTTTTTTAGACGAGAGTTTCAAAACAATAGAAAGAGAGTGGCAAAATTTTTAATAATAATCGTAACAATAATAACAGAAAAACAATAATAATAATCATTATCAAAATATAGTTATAATGATAAAAAGTACAGGGCTTGTATAACGTAAGTATCAGATTTTAAAATGTAATACAGTAACATGTATTTAGTAAAATTTAATATTTTTCTACAGAATGGCCATTAACTTTAATACAATTATTTAGGCGATTATAAGACTCAGTTATAAAACTTTGACTCATTTTAATAAGATTCTGGGGTTTCCATTTGAATAATTTCTTTCAGGTATTGAACATCTTTTGGTTTTGACCTATACACCTTTGTCTTCAGATGTCCCAGGTGCTTCTTGATAAACGTGATCTATTTCACATATTTTCTCGTACTCATTTAAAGGTCTTCTAGCACTTCCAGTCACAGAATTTTGCAATTATTTTCCTCATCTTTCTTGATTTATGTATCTCTTTCCCTTTCAAGTGTTCTAAATGCCGTCTGTCTGATGTGACTAATTTCATTTTAGCTAACAGTAAAATAATTTTCACTCTTTTTTCAATGGAGAAAATTATTAAAATTCAAAATTACTGCAATTAAAATCAATAACATTGATTTATTAAAACAGTTAAACACACATTAAATCTCGAAAATTCTATTTCTTATGAAAATGTAAATTAAACATATTTAATGATGATATAAATATATTCTGCTGAACCCTAAATCGGATATTTACTTTACACACATACACCCTGTACAAAAATAATAATAATAAATATAATCTACATATAAACCTAATGTGAATATAAAATAATAAATCGTAAAAAATAAAATATAATAATTATAAAACAATCATAATGAAAATGTTGAAATGGAAACAAGAAAAGCAATTTAACAAATGTTATTTTGTTTTATCCTTCATGGAAAGAAAGAAAGAAATTCTGGGAGAAATTCATTATTAGCAATCAATTAAAATATTTAATATACAAAATCCAATGAATTATTTTTAGAAGACAGACATAAAACGCTTTTTTATCAATTCTATATTTGTAAAAAATGTAAAAAGCCCTCAATGAAAAGCAATCTGTTTTTGTCACTAGAAAAAAATTTTACACGGGAAAATAAACATAAAATTGTTGTGAACATGCAAAATTATTCCTACAAATCGTTGAAGAGAAAATTCGTAAATATCACTGACAAATTTCAATGGAAATTGTCGATTACTGGAAAAGATAAAAACATTTATATCTCGAGCAACAGAAACATATCTTTCATAAAATGGGATCATTGAAGACTTTTTCTCGACGAAGTGTACACATTTTTGTGGGATAAATCGTTTTTTTTTGTAGGGGGAAATTCATTAGAACATTTAAACATTTGGCATTGTATTTTTCAGTGAATGAGTCTTGTAAATTTTGCAAAGGTAATCATCATCAAAACGAATTAAAACAAACAAAGGAAAAAGAAAATAAAATTTCTTTTGTCTCGTTTCAATATGGAAAACAATTTTTCTGTCTGAATTTATTTCGTTTTTGCGAATTTGTTTCTCTGGTAAAATATTTTGCACATGGGAAATTATTGTGAAGATTTGGTGCATTTCGGTGCTCTTATGGTAGAGAATTTTTGGAATTCTTCTTTATTTATTCATTTTCTTTTTTTCAAAATTATTATATTTTTTATTTTTATTGTTTAAAATTATTTTAAAATTTAATTCGTCATAATTATCTCAAGGTTTTTTATTTTTCCCTGAATTATTACGGTACTTTTTGATTAACAATAACTCACAAAAATCTCTTCATCATTATCTGCATTATCTACATTATGTCAAACATTTTGCGAAATGGAGTCGCAATGGTTCATCGGTTGATTTCAGCTCTCGCAGCAAGGTAAATTTGTAAGGAAACAGTCCAGATTATTTCGAAGAATGCAATGGACATTCGACTGGGGGATGTTTTCTTCATCTGAAATTGTTCTAGTGGAGCTGCAGCCAAATTCTGATACACTTGGTTTCAATTATTTTTCCAGGATTCCACATCGATCGTTTTCCATTGATGATCATCCTGATTTACCCATATCATTGACACTGTCCGTTCTTTCGAATTTATCAACCAGTCTTTTTATGCTCTGAGTTTTGAATGATTCCTTTATTAGACCACGTTCCTTTTTAAATTTGCGCAAAGTTGTTGGATTTTCTTCACTTGAATAATAACATTTTATGAGGAAAATTCGATCCTCAAAGGATATAATGATCTTGACTAAAATAAACAAAATTCTTATATTGATTGAACATATTAAATATTTCAAAATTGATTTATAAAAATATCATTAAAAAATTATGTAATTTAAATTTCACTCCATAAAAATTAACCATTTAAAATGTGCGTCACCTATGAATCACGTTGTAAATTTCTTATTTATATAAAAACATTCATTTCTGTTTAATTAATGTACTCCTTTTCTGTCAAACTCTAACTAACACGTAAATACTCACTAATTTGTGTCTTGAGATGACATTGTGTTAAATTCATATACTGTAGGTATGTCAAAATGAGGTTCCACGATGTATTATCGTGATCCCCATACACAGTAACTAATCTCATGTAAATAACTAAACAGCATTCATGAATACAAAAATGTGACAAAATGAAATTCATTTAAAGTAAATTTACTTACAGTAGACAACGGCAACAAATACATTTAACAAAAATTCAATAGCTCAAAACTGAGCATTTCTTTGTTTTTATTCAATCATTTTTAGTGTTTTGTCTTGGAGTTCTTTATGTGTTGACAATTTGTTGTTATTTTCATAAAAGAAAATAACTGTTCGCAAACATATATTTTGTCTAATTCATAAAATCATTCTTAATTTTCTTTGTTTACTGTCTATCGTGACATGTTTTTTGTGTCTTTTACATTATTTTTCAAAATCGATGATATTGATCAAAATAAACGGAAATTTGATCGCGCTAGATGGGAACTGTATTCTTGGTGTTATTTTATTATTCTTAATAGATCTCATTATCTAGACTGTTATTTTTTGTTTTAGCTACAATAGACGAATGCCATCAAGCATTATCTTGCCGAAGAACGACTGTTTGTCGATTGGTTAATGCTAAATATAGTATACTCTTTCGATTTGTTGGCAATATAGGCCTACATTAATATCTACGCCTTCAACAATTACATCAAAATAAATTATCCCTTCACAGTTTCACCAACCGCATTCATTGATTTTTATCTAAGAAACTTCTTTTCGGAACATGTTTTGCAGATTGATCTTTCTGAACCCATTGTTTTCACAATTCTTTTAATAAAATAAATTTTGCAAAAAGTATATGCATTTTCTGGTTTTAATTCCTGAGGAATACTTAAGCACTTCATATTAATCATGCCCAGCTAAACAATCTTCTCAGTGCGGTTTCTTAAAACCATCAGCTTTTGAAGATAATTTTCTTGTACTAGCTCATGGATTGCTTTCTACAACTGTCCTCAATGTTTCGTAATTAAGCGGATACGGTCTACAATGAGTGGCTTAAGTTTTAATTTATATTAAAATTAGCATAATAAGTTATGGAACAAGCTTTATATAATTTGTTTTACTTTTAATTAAAGTACAAAATGCGAATTATAACATCCATAACCATTATTATGTCTCATTTCAAATATTTTTTTGTTGAAATACTTCTAAAGTTGTACCTAAGAAGACTTAAAAATGATTTTCAGCTACATCTTTATTTCATCATGATTGACAGATTTGTGATTTCTTTTATATCTCTTCAGGTTGTTAAATAGATAGACGTCGGATGGAGCTAGATGATTACTAAAACAAGAAAACCTCAGAAGATCGAATTCACAATACTCAGTTGACCATAGTTGTGGGGTTCTCTGTTAATGTCTACGTTATTTTATAGAAACAATAATTTTTTATTATTATTTTTGTACAAGATACCTTTTAAGACAGTGAATTCGCAACATGCTATTTTATATTTTATTTTTTGCAATTTCGTCGAAATCATTGAAAAGGAAGATTTCAATATAATAATAATTTTATATACAAATCACCCTTAATTTATTTCTAATAAAAATATAATAACAAAATAGTAATAACTACTAATAATAACTACTAATAATAACTACTAATAATAACTACTAATAATAACTAATAATAATAACTAATAATAATAATAATAATAATAATAATAATAATAATAATAACTACTAATAATGACTAATAATAATAACTAATAATAATAACTAATAATAACAAATAATAACTAATAATAATAAAAATAATAATAATAATAATAATAAAAATAATAATAATAATAATAATAATAAACATTATTATTAACTTAATAAATTCTATTTTTAAATTAATCTTCAAAATAAATAATAATGATAAGTGTTTTGACGTTTTAATTGATCAAACAATACAATATAAAGGCTTAAGGCATATGAAGAAGAGTATAATACCAACGGATTCTGACAGTTTCAAGACGCATTCTACTATGACATTATTTTTTGTTTACATTTACAATTTTTTGTTTTAATAATTCTCCATTGGATGATACGAAATCTTATATTTCTGTAATGCAATAAAAAAGTGATAATGTTAAAATAAATTTACGACCTATAAAATTAATATAATTATCAAGATCTCTTATGAACGCTCCTCTGAAATCAATTGGAAATATACACATATATTTCTATATATGTAACAAAACAAAATTCTCTGGAAACAAGATTTAAAGCTGTCAGAAATGTACGAAATAAATCTTAAGACAGGGCAGTCAATCGAAAAAAGTAAACTTGCTCAAAGCAAACAAATACAACTTTTCAAGGTAATACCTCAGAAACCCACGCAAAGCCACGACTAGGTCCTCAACATATATTGAAAAGGCAAACGTCAATCATGCTACCGTCACACTCAATACCATTCATGAATGGTAAAAAACAATCTAAGAGTTCATTTTTCAGTTATGTTGACATATATTTTTCTAGGTTTCCTTCATGGGTGAATTCTCGTCTGCTATTATATTATGGATTTTATCTAATGATAATTGAATGCCTAACCAAAGTACTGATTGTAAAACAATGAAAATTGAATTTTAACTTTATTTTTTTCTATTTGAAAGATTTATTTTATTTCTTTGTAATAGTAATAATGGCGTGGTGTACAAATGTTTTAAGGTCTCTAGGTGATCTAACAATATTGGTACAGATGAAAAATTATTAAGGAGGAGTGCACTAAAGGGGCTACCAGTTCCGGTCTGAACGAGCAGAATTTTTAGGCGTAGTTAAAAAAACAAATTATCTATTCAATAAAAAGTAAACTTTTAGAGTAGTACTCAATGAACTAATTGGTTTTATTTTAATATCATATTAAAACAATAATAATAATAATAATAATAATAATAATAATAATAATAATAATAATAATAATAATAATATTATTATTATTATTA
>JBBMKC010131075.1:0-16032 GCA_037834085.1 Bipalium vagum
GGTTAATCCGAAAAATCGGATATTACGAATTTTTTTTGTGGCAATAGGCGATTCGTAATATCCGGACTAAACTGTATTTCATTTGATTTGACATTTCTTCATATTTTTTTCTGCGGACGTTTGATCGATTTTCTGATAGTAACTTTACCAAAGTTTGATTCTTTTGAGTATTATTAGGATTTTGTTGTACTACGGTAGAATTTTTAATAAAGTTTTACTGTGATTGTTTTGATTCAATTGGGGTGCGAATAAAGTATTATTGTGGGAGTTTTGATTCAATAGAGTTAAATTTGTGTAGCTATAGTAGTAAATGAATACAACATTATAAAGTGAGGAGTAATCGATATTCGAGTAAAAGTTACTGTTTCAGTTTAAGGTATAATAGTAACAAAAGGAAAATTTTCTCTCTTCCGTTTTCTGCTCCTGTAATATCCTGTAAAATAATGATATCGAATTGTTTTTTATGAGAGTGAGAATGTAGTCTTTCTGTTTATGTGATGTTAAATACGGCAGTTATATAGAACTGTTTCATTTGAAGAAGGTGTTTCGGAAATTCTCAACGTAAACATAAATGAGCATTAAAATAATCTTTATTAAATAATGTTCGCAAGGATAATTTTAACCTCCAAAATGAGCCACGTGGTTGTCCAGAATCAAAGGTGTGCAATGACAAATTAAAGATGATCATTGAGTCTAACATATGTCAGAGTGCCCAGGAATTGTTTGCAAAGTTTGGTGTCACCAAAAAACATTTTAGATCATATAAATCATATAGGAAAGGTGAAAAATTAGATAAATGAGTTCCTCATGAACTGAATGCAAAAACAAAAAGAAAAGCGTTTGCAAGCCTATTTGATGTTCCTTTCTCGTCAAAAATCTGATCCATTTTTGAATTGTATTGTCACTTGTGACGAAAAATGGATAAGATGACAACTGCAATATGACAACTACAAACGTTCTTCACAGTGGTTGGACAAAGATGAACCACCGAAACACAGTCCAAAGCGTAATATCATGAACAGAAACTGATGGTGAGTGTTTGGTGGTGTAGTGCAGGTGTGATTCATTAGGTATTTTTGAAACCGGGCTCATCGATCAGAGCAGAAGTGTATTGTAAGTCATTGAACGAAATGGTGAAAAAAATTAAAATAAAACAGCCAAAATTAATCAAAAGATCAATTCCTACTTTATTGCAGGATTGAATTGGAACTTCTTAATCATCCTCCATACTCACCAGACATAGCTCCTACTGATTACTATTTCTTTCGCAATTTGGACAACTTTTTCGGTGGAAAACAATTCAAATCTGACGATAATATAAAATTGCCCTTCCAGGAATTCCTTGACACTCGCCCGCTAGGGTTTTATATGACCGGCATGAACAAGCTATGGCTTAAATGGCAAAATTTTGTAGACAATATGGGTGCTTATCTCGATGAATAGCATAGTTTCTTTTATTTGTAATTTATTAATAAACTTTGTTTTTCATTTTACAAATTTCATACTACACAAACTGATACTAAAAGATTTTAATAGAAAAATAAAAAAGAAAATAGAGAAGTTTTCATGCTAGTTGATGACGCAACTAGCCATAAATTTTTTGGTGATATGACTATAGAAAACCTAGAAATAATTTTTATTTCAGGTAACACTACATATCTGGTAAGACCACTTGATGCAAGAATTATAAGAGCATTCAAAGCGTATTACCGTCAACTAGTAGTCCGAAGTCAAGTAATTTAAATTGAGATGGAAATTGTGCCAGATGAAATTTCAAAAATGCTTACCATTGATCTTGAATCACGTATTATCATAACACGTATTAGTGAACATTCGCAATTAAGCAGAACCAGTAAATTTTTAGATCATTCTTTGAATTGTGTTGTGCGAAAAGGTTAAGTAAAAGCTGAAGAATTTCTGAGCAATTATGAATAATTTGGATAACAATGAACGGAAGTTATACAAATAGTTATTAATAGAAAAGCAACAACCGGAAATCAGCATTCAACATGAGAACGTAAAAACCAGTCTATTGTCAATGTATTCTCATATTATTAAAATATTACTTTAAAACACAAATTAAAAAAATTTTAAAAATCATTTTTTTTAAAATAAGAAAATAATAATAATTTTTCTATTCCGAAATTTGCAAAATATTTAAATTAAAAATTAGACCGTCTTTAAAAAATATTTATATTTAAAAAAATAATTTTTTTTCTTAAGTGATATTAAAAAACAAGAACACAATAAGATCGCAACCTTCAAACGGTAAGTCCTCATCTATAGGTCTAACTTGCTCCACCTTTTAAGAAACTTAATAATATTTATTGATTCCAGTCTTGTACTGCCGACCTGAATTTTTTAAAACAGGAACAATCGATCTTTCATATGGTGGATATGAACAGAGCCCGCAACCAAATTAATCAAATTTAAAAATGTGAAGTATTAATAGAATAAATTTTTTGGGTCAATTTGAAAATGTTTTTATTCAACTTGGTCTTATTCTTTCTCAACTCTACATAAAGCTATTAACTATTTTATTTTAATTTTTATGGTATTGAAGTATTCAATATTAAAACATTTGAGTTTCAATTTTATTTCTTCAAAATCCCTTCTTTTATTTATTGTTTTTACATTTTCCCCCTTTTTCAATATGATACTTCTAATTTATCAGCTATATATTCATAAAAAATTTAAAATTTTCACTTATTTAATTTCTAACTTTCTCCAATCAATAATATTTCTATGATAATTTCTCTAGTTTAATTAACGATAATTATTTAAAATTTCCTAAATCTAAAATTTTTAAAATCAGATATTTTTTAATTTTGTTTATTTAGAATCATTTCGAATTAATCTTATCTAATTTAAATTGTTATTGTAATAAATATTACTGAGTAATGACTATTTCATTAAAATTTTTTATTCTTTTCTATCATTATTTGCATGAAAGTTATTGTCGATTTTCACAATTAATTAATATTAATTAAGAAAATCTATATTAATATAAACAATAATATATTTCCTTCTACTTTAATTTCTTATATTGTATTATGGTATTTAGTTTGAGGAAAAACAGAAACATGAATGAAATTTAAAATTTTTCTTCAAACAATTTTTATTGTTGTCTTTAAAAATCTTTGTTATATTCGAACATGAATTTCCATATTTTACAGTTCGTAATATCTCTAATTAAACTAAAACTTAAAACTAAAAAAATTAAAATTTTAAAAATATCAAAAAAACAGGTGTCAACAATTTTTCTTGATTTTTAAAATTAATATTATTAAAGTGATTTGTGACT
The DNA here is from genome assembly GCA_037834085.1 of Bipalium vagum. Classification (NCBI taxonomy): domain Eukaryota; kingdom Metazoa; phylum Platyhelminthes; order Tricladida; family Geoplanidae; genus Bipalium; species Bipalium vagum. The sequence goes on from JBBMKC010131075.1 coordinate 3,305, forward strand.
ACCAAAATATATTTTCATTATGAAAAGAAAAATATTTAAAAATCAAATTAATGTACAACAATTTTAAAAAGTTGACAAAACCGCCAAAATCAAATACTCTGACTATAAAATGTCAAAAAATCACACGAATAAAAACTTTATAAACATAAAATAATGAATAATTTGGCAGGTCAAAATATCAATAAATAATAATCGTAAATAATCGTAATGAGCAAAGCACTTCAAAATGTAAAATAATAATAATTTTAAAACCATAGAAAATCAACGAATTCCCACTCTGAAAAGCAACTTTACAATACTCAGTGTATTACAGGACTAAAGAATATGACAACATTCATTTTCCTCTTCTACCTTTAACGGTGCTACAATATCTGGCACTTTTTGGGACAGCGCACTCTCATACACGGCAATTATTATTTTCTTAAATACCTGAAAAATTAGATTTCTTAAACGTGTCACATAACGGAAACATAGTACATATAGTGGAATTCACAGAACGACCCAGATCAAAGATTCGCAATCATCCATAAATCGGTCAATGTAGATTTTTGCTCAATACATAAATTAAGATGTACATTTCCCACTTAACACTCGAACTAATCCAACATATCACAGTGATCAATTTTAAAATAATATAATTTATTTTTTAATTAAGATTTGATTAGTAAATCTTTTTAAAAAATGCTTCATAATTCTATCTGCAAACATGAAAAATTGTGAAATAATCTGGGCAAAATTTTCTACGAAATTATAAAAACCAACTATGTTTAGAAATCATTTTGTTTTAAATATCAATATTATTTTAATTAATTTTTACAGCAACCTACATATGATAAAAATGTATTTAATAAAAGGAGTCCGTTAAAAATCAATTGTACCCTCACTTGAAAGTTCCGAGAGAACAAACAAATCAACACTCTTTCTAGATCATCGTAACTGTCAGGTTATTTTGTTCAGACTTCTTCTGACTTGAACCAATGGAAATATTATCATCAACGATGAACTTTGTACGATAATTTTCAATCTGATCACTGTAAAATTACATTACAAAATAATTTCCTTATTACAATTGCTAACTGAGTGCGTGCGTAAGGATGTAATTGAAACTAATTTAAAGTGAAATTGTAAATAGGCTTTAAAAAAGCATATTGTATATACAACCAATGCCACAAGTCCAACCCAAATCGCCCAAATTAATGTCCACAGAAGATGTCCCAACAAAAAATCAAATGAAGCAATAATATTTTATTTTTTGATTAATTTAAACAATGATTATATAATTTTTATTAAATCCCTTCATGTAAATAATATATTTTGTTTGTTAATACAAATTTGTAGTATTTTATTGATTGGTGAAATTATATTGTAATTCGTCTTTGATGGATATATGATTAATTTTAAAAAACAACTTTAACAACATCTTGCATATTGCTATTCTTCTTTGCGCTTGTTAGTCAGTAAGCTCATGACAAACAAATCTGTATTCCTTATTTTACAAACCAAGTTCAAGAAGATAACAAACAATGGCTGTATTAGACACTCCAACTTGAGTGGACAATGTCCGAGTGCTAATTTCTACATTTAATGCTTGTACCAAAAACTTCGGCACTTCCAAATTGTGCTTTTTCTTCAAGACTTGTGTCACCTTCATTAAATCTCTGTAACCATTTTGTCATAAATTATTATAGAAACTGTTCTAAGATGGTCAATTTTGCATATCTTTTTGGCTGATACCATGTTTCCCATAAGAGCGCACAATACCAATAATTATTATTTTTTGCCCACCATTTTGTGGCTTTTTATATAAAACCATTTTTGTTAAAATTATATTAAAAATAATTAATTGATTATCAAAAAATGGATAAACATAATTTTATTAAAATTACTCTGTTTTTTCTAAAAAGATAATTAAAATAAAGTGTCAAAGATCTTTTAAATCAACATAGTAATATCACGGTTTGTACCACAGTTCAGCTTCCGAAGAACTACGACATAAGATCAGAATTCCCAAACTTTCTTGACTGAATTACAAGATATCAGTGCACACAACCGTAGCTTTTACAACCGTTATTGTGAATTATGCGTTTAAAATTTTAAAAAATCATACAGTTTTGATCTTGTATCCTACCAATTTACTTGTTAAACTACAGAAAAATGAGTTCAAGTGACAAGCACTTTACTGACAACGAAAACAAATTATTTTTCAGAAAATGTTATTACCCTTATCTATTGATCAATATAAACACTACTGAAAACTATTTAAAAATGTTAAATTGAAAAATGATAATTTAAGAACTTGATAATTAAGAACTTAAGTACATTCGTCAGTCCAAAGAACTATATTCCAACCGGTTGAAGAGTTTAATAGTTCTCTTACTAATGCAACGCGTGCTTTCTGATTCATCTTCGAAATTGAAGGTTTCTTCCGTGCCATACTCCCATGTAACCCTATGTCTGAAAGTCGGTTTCTCACAGTTGACTTGGAAATTAATATGCCATTTTGTTACTTAATGACTATGCTCACTATCTCAGCTGATGTTCACCATATCTTTATTAACATTTCTTTGGATTATTCGATCCTCTTTTGGTGTTGTTATTTTTCGTCTTCCTCGTCCGGACTGGTTTTCACGTTTCCATCTGATGGGTTAGATTACAAACATGAATTATGTAAATGGGTTAGAAAAAAACCATGAGAAATATGATGGGTTAGATTACAAACATGAATTATGTAAATGGGTTAGAAAAAAAACATGGGTTGAAAAAAAAACATGATCCAAATTATCTTGAAAATATTTAAATATCATCGTACGGATAATTATTATATTGGAGTATATGAATACTGATATAATTTAGGTAAGAAAAAAATTAAGTTTAAGTCATAAATAAATAATAACATCATTAAGTGTATCATTGTATCACATTGTGATTATCAGTTAATATTTGTTTAATGAAATAACAGTTGGAAAAAGTTTTAATTAATTTCTCATTTACACGAGGTCATTTTAATTAATTAATAATAATAATAATAATAATAATAATAATAATAATAAATCAAAGTACTGATGACTTACATCATCAACATTATCTCCAGTTCTTGCAGATGCTGCAACGGTTTTAATAACATTGTCGGACTTCAAAATTGAATCACTGACCTCTTTCATTTTTTTCTCATGTATAGTGCAAATGTCTTTTTTGTTTCCCACTGAAATGGAGTGCTTTCTTTTAATGAACATTAAGTTTAAATATAAAACTTTAATTATAAATTACCGTTATAAAACCTGTAAATCGGTTAACGTATAAAAATGTGATATTTATTTATTGATTATAAAGAAACATATCTTTCGATAATGTTTTATTTAACAAAAAATGACATTGAATTTATGTGAAATTAGAAAATATTCACTCAATATATTATATTGATAATAAAGTTATGTCAAAATCAAAAAATCTGTTTTTTTATTTGGTTGGTACAAAAGATAATGAGCGTCTTTTATAAAATAATTTAAAAAGAAGAAGGATGTTAAAAATACATTACAACAATTTTTCAAGGCGAATTTTTTTATATGTGAAAGATAATTTTGGGTATTGATAATCATAGTAATTAATTTAATAAGTAAGAAATTTTTTTTTGAATTTTTATTAAAAATTTCCTTTGAAAAACATTATTTTTTGATAACCTTATATTAATTTTAGAATTTCTGTTATAACAATTTATAATTTAATTAATCAAAATCTTATTTTTAAAATCAATATTTTTTTTCATTATTAACATTAATATTTTATTTTATTATTAATTATTATTATTGTTATTCATTGGTTATTCACTATTTAGTCAATAAATTAAAAATCATTAAATAAATCTTTTGATTTCATCTTATATAATTATATAGAGATTTATAATTTCAAGTAAACTAGTGATTAGAATAGTGATTAGAATTAGTGATTCAAACTTTATTTCCATTTTTTAATAACTTATTATAATATTTGTAAGTCTTAATATGATCTATTTTTAATTTTTGTAATAGGTTCAAATTTAATTATTTAAAAAGTAAGGATTAATGAGAAAAAATTCAAAATAAAGATTACAATATAAAAAAATACATTCTTTATTAAATATCTTACCAACTATCACGGGAATGTTTTCAGAACATTTCTCTGCAACAGTTTTTAACCATTCTCTAACTTTTTTGACATTTGAATCTTCAGTGATGTCAAAAACTAATACAACACCTTCCGCTTTTTTATAAAATCTGAAATATTTTAATTCAATTTAATTTCTTAACTTAAATAAAATCAAAAAATCTAAATCAAAAAAGGAACAAAAATATAAAGCAAATTGATATCTAAAATCATTATAATTATAATAATAAATGATTTTTGACATAAATTGATTTTAGATCAAATATGTAGAAATTATTATATTTTATTGATAAATTAATAAGTAATTTTATTTGTCCTGTATGAAATTTGTATTACTAAGTGTATTTTTAAAGTTCACTTATATCTAACTTAGCATCTTCCTGGCGAATATAAATTTCATTTTTAGATTATAAAAGGTTCACATTAAAATAAAAAATTAATAAGTATTAATTGCTTTTCTTAAAATAATTCACATAAAATATTGATAACCTTTGATTATCAAAATGTAATTATATAATTTGAGATATATTCTAGTAAGTTTTATTTTACTGATCAAATTATTTAATCATTATCTTTAAAAAAATTGAAATGTTTTTTGACTGACCTTAATTTAAAAATCTATTTTCAAAATTATCAGTTTGAAAACCTTATTTATTCATTATTTATTTCATTTTTCAAAATATATAAAATAAAATCATTTTTTAAATAAAAAAATACATAATATTGATTAAAGAAAATTTTAATATTTCAATTAAATTACCTATATTTAGTTTAATTTTACTGAAATTATAATTGATTAGTTTTATAGTTTAAAATACAGAATGTCAATTAACTATTTAAATAATAAGTAGTGCAATAAATTGATTTTTGACTATTAATTAAATATTATTTTGAAAATAACATTTGATTTTATTGTAAAATATTTTGAAAAAATACTCAGTGTTTATATTGCTCACTTAATCAAATTATTTATCATTTATCAAAATAATATTAGGTTGAGGGAAAAGTCACAACGATAAGTCACTATAAAAAACATTTAATTAATAAAAATATGCACCATTGGCATCTACAGCGTCCTACGAGTTTATTTATACTCTTTCTGAAAAAGTCCAAGTCACGGGATTCAATATGTTAACTATTCAATGTCAACTAAAATATGTTGATTTTTGAACTGCTTTTTTCGTAGGAAATTGTCAAGTGACAGGAATAGATTATAATCTTTGGGAAATATATTTTGGAAATTAGGTGGGTGAGGTAAAATTTCGTAATTCAGTTCATGTAATTTTTAGAGTTAATTTAGAAACCTGCAGCCGAGCGTTATCGTGCAAAACTAAAAGATGGCTGCAATTCACGAAGGCAGGGTGGTTTTGCTTCATGTTTTCATGACAAGAATCGAGTTGACGAAAATATAAATCCGCTATGACAGTTTCTCCAAAATCCAAGAAATCATGAATAATACCTGCCATAGACTACCAAACGATTATCATTAATTTATATAGAATAATTTCTTGCTTTACAACTGTGCTTGGCTTAATATAATAAAGTAATATTTTATAATAGTATATAGTATTCTAAGTAGTTTTAAAACTTTATAAACAGAAAAAAAAGCATTCAATGTAACTTAAAATTTTTCCTTTGAAACGAATACATGCACAACATTTTTTTTTCAAAATGCTCTCCTTTAGTTTCTTATAACGATGTAAATTACTAAGTTCATTTTAAGCCACCTTTTCAAAAATATTGTTTGGTATGTTAGTAAATGTATCAATGATTTTTTGTTTCAAATCTTGTAATGAAGGAATTGGTTGTGACAAAATTTATTTCCACTCAAGTTCATGGGAGTAAGTTCCCTTGAGTTTGGTGACAAATCAGTAACTCCTCTTCTGTCAATCCATACCCATTCTCGAAGTTTTTAAAGAACAATCTGTAGAAGCGCCATCTTGCATAAAAACCATTGAGGAAACTAAGAGTAATTGATTAAAAGCAGGCCAAAATAAGCTTTTAACATTTCTAAGTAATTTTTACCTGTCACATTTTGTTTCAAAATATGTGTACACGTTTATATCGAAAATAATCAAGTAATTTATTAATCCAAGCGTTTTTTTGTACAAAAACTATTCAAATAAAAAATGGCTAATTTAAGTAATATATTAAAATAGTTCAGTTTCCATTCGTTGGACATCTATACATGTCTGTAATCTTGGCAATACAGATTTGCAAACTTTCTGACAAAGATCTACTGGAATCAGACTGATTTCTCCATTACGTTTTCCAGATATTTATAAAATATTTATATTTTTCCAATGAATTATCTAAAATAATATATAAAAATGATGCATGTTCATTGACACATTTTTATTTGTTTAAACCCGTATAAATATTTACGAAACACCTTGTACACATGGCAATAAAAACTACCAAAACTAAATATACAAAGATTTAATAATAATACATACTTTAATAATGTATACTTTAGAGTTGTAAAGCTACTTAATTGAAACCCTGTATATCGAATTTTTCAACGAAATATAAGAGTTTCCAGAAAAAATCTGGCAGGCATGAATATGGAAAAAATATATAGAAACTAATTTGAAATATTTTAAAATTATATTTATTAAGATACAGTACTTAATAATACAAATGCGAAAATACAAGCTGAAATCAGTTTCAGTTTATTCGTCACCGTACGTATCAAAAGATTAGGATCTCTTTGATATGTTCTTATTTTCTTTGCAATTTCTTAATTTGCTTCAACCAGATTTTCTACCAATCTTTTTTTCTGTCGATGATCAAAGTTTTACGATAATTTGACAAAACATCGTGCACTCTTAGGCGAGGCAATTTTAATTGCTTGTTGATATTGCATTGATTAATAGAAATGTCTTGCAAGTTCTTGTCCACTATTAATTTTGGAATATAAATGTCAGTAGTCGATATATTTATTAACAAAAGTTTGATTAGACAAAAATGCAATCAAATATTACTGGTATTCAAACACTAAATCCAAATACAATATATTATCATAATATTGCAAGTACAAAAAATTTATGGAATGTATAAACTTGCCAGATTTTTTCTAAAACACACTATACATTTTGTTAAATCTTATTTTACCTTCTTACAATCTTTAATCATTCTTTGTATTTAAAAATGAAAATTAAAAAACTACAAAATAAAATGTGCAAAATATTCTATTAATGCCTTAGAGACTATTTGATAAAAATCTCTTCCACAAGAGAATTTTTTAGGTTTCTGAAAAGGTAGAACTCACTTGAAGCCAAATCTGACGAATAACGTAGTTATTCTACCAAATAATGATTTAATTCTTTGATTTTTGCCATTGAAAAAACACTTGTCTGAACTCGTACATTATGTTGATTAAAAATATTTGTTCTGTTGCTTTTTATTTGTTTTTGCTTTGTTCTTTTTACTTTTTACAAGATAATCTATCATCACAATTCCTTTGGCATTCCAAAAAACTATTATCACTAACTTTTTACCCTTTGTTCTCCATCTCAACTGCTTTTGGAATATTCAGCTTCAATCCACTGTAAGTGTACTCGTTTCAATTTAGGATCATGGTTGTGAATTCACGTCTCGTGCATAGTTATGACACAAAGCATAAAATTCGTTTTTTTTTATTAATAAGATCCTAATGTTGTACACAAGATTTCTTCCTAAATATCTTTTGATGAGTTGTTTTGGAATACTGTACCCCTTTTCAAAATGCCTTCTACATATGAAAATCATCTTTTAATTGTTCGTCTGAGATAACCAAGGTTTCAGCAATTTAATCGTAATCACAAATGGATATTTATGTTCAATTTCAAGATTTATTTCAACGATTTTCGAAGTGAGCCACTTTTAGGACATTCACTGCAGTATATCAAGCTGACTTGGTTCTCTACTGTTAGAAATTGACAAGAGTAAAGATTGCAATTAAAGCAAGACGTTCAGAATTAATCAACAGGAAAGGTATTGTGTTTACCTTGACAATGGTAGATCACACCTGTTTGTGATGACACCATAAACTAATAGATCTTGATTAAGAAATTTTTTAGTATCCTCCAAGTAGTCCAAGTAGACCCTCAGACAATCATGTGTTTCAATCACTGCAGAACTCTTTTAATGGTGTAAAATTGAATTCAAAAGAAAACGGTGAAAAGCAATAATCTTATTTATTCACAAAAATAACAGAAGTTTTCCAAAGATGACATTTTAGCTTTACTAATTTATAAATTTTTCATATTTTCACATCTGACGGAAACTTTAAAGACAACCGAATATAAACCGAAATATTTAGTAATAGTATCAAAGTTTTAGTCTGCAAAAATTTTAAAAATATATTATTCCTTTCATATACTTTTGAATATTAAATATTTTTTAATATTGATAAGAAAATGATCACTTTCTTAAAATAATTTTATTTATTTTACTTGGTTTTTTCAAAAATTGTTAGATTGAAAAGATTGTTTTTCATATTCAACAGTATTCCTAAATCTGCAATGATATCTCTCTTCTGTTTTTTATGGATTACCGACCTTAACACTGCTTGCAACGAATAAACTAAATACTACTAAAACAATTTTTACAGAAACTTACTTTATTTATAGATTTGGGAGACATTATTCGTTTAAAAAAATTGAGATCTAATGGGAAAAAAGAATAAGTAAAACATTTGCACCATTTACATCGACAATCTTCATTATTCTGCTATTTCTTGGTGAAAGATTGTACCAAAATATTCTGTACATTCCTGCACAGATATGAACTTTACTATTGAGGTATCGAATTTTCTGTATTTAAAATATAGTGGTACTCTCTTCAATAACCAATCTTTTTTTAAAACTTGTGTAGTAAAACTCTTGTCTTAATTGTAATAAACTTTTTAAAGATATCGAATTTCCTCTTTTGATATTGCCGTTATTACTTGAGAAAAATATAATTACTTATTTCAAATTGAGAATATTTTTAAAAACCTGTTTTTATATTTTAACATAAAACACCAATATTTAATTAAATATAATATTCAGTTACAATTTTTCATAAAATACGAAACTCAATGTTATTTTTTTAATATTTCTTTTATCAAAAATGAAAGATTAATATTATGAAATGAACTCAAATTCGAGTAATGAATAAGTGCACCTCATGATTAAATCTATAATGGATGCAGACTGTAGCTAGATACAATGAACTTTGTATTATTTGGTTTAGTGAGATTCATAGATAGTTTTATTAATCTGATATGGTTTTATTGAAATTTTTAGAAATGTTTTTCTAGTAAAAGTTAAGTATTAAAACTTATTCAAATATTTATGAAAAGAGAATAGGAATTTTACCTAAGTATAAAGGAAGTACAATGTTCAATTATGATCGATTTCTAGCTTATATAAACTTGAATATTAAAATAAACGAAATTTCACTGATTTTGATTAAATAATATAAATTAAAATCTGTCAAATACATTTCTTTAGAATAGTGTAATTACAAAAATTCAAATTTGAACACTAACTTGACCGCTTCCTGTAAAATAAGATAAAATTTTAAATATCTTTCTGTGAAACATTTATAAAAAAAACAAGCTGTTTAACTGGATAATTAAGACCATTACTTGAACAATTTTTCGATATTATAAATAGACTGAAATTGATAATTAAAAATAAAACATTGATGATCATAATTATAACTGTGCGTATTTAAGTATTAATTGAATTAAAATAATGAAAATTACAAATCAGTCATTGATTGAAATCTTTCATGACCTAAGGAATCCCACAAAAAAACATGCAATGTCGTATCCTTATACTTCATTTCATATGAATCAAAATCAAGAGTTGAATTAATGAAATTTTTTGTGAATTCTTTCCTAATGAACCTATGAAGCAATGAAGTTTTCCCACTACCTGAATTTTGTTTAAATATTATGAAAATTAAATAAAAATTCAATTCAAAGTATACCAAAATCACCAATAATAATTATATTCTTTTTTGAATTTAGAGATTCCCTATTAGAAGACATAAAATACAAATTCCGAAAAAATTGAATCTTGAATTTTAAATATCGCAAAAATTTGAACCATACAAACAACGAACTTATAAAATGAATAATTATCTATTATTATTTAAAATATTAAGATTACAAAACTAATTTTAGACAAGAATATCTTTAGAAATAAGCCCAATTTTTTAAACAGAATCTAATAAATTATTGTAAAGATAATTAGTATTATATAAGAGAAAGGATATTAAAATGACCATTAAAATATTAATTTGTGCAATTTCATTAAAAGAAAATGACATTTTAGAAGTAAATACTTATACATATTTAATGATAAAGAAAAATTAGAGAACATTGGTATGAAATGTTTATGTATTTGTTATGTATTTATTTTAGACTCAAGTCGTATCTTACTTGATAATTTCGGGTCTGTCAAATGCTCACATTTATATTGAACACAAACAGTAGCGATAATTTTATAAATTTAACCGTTTATTTATACTAATCAATTGTAATATGAACTTGAATCTGATTACTAAAGATTCAAAAACAACTCACAAATAAAAATCAAAATTAAATAAAACACGTTTTATTGCAATTAAAATATACTGTATTATTGTGAAGACTCAAAAATAATAATAATTTTGATTTTAAGTGTGACAATTTTTATTGATTTTATTTTAATAAAAAAATAAGTATTTTTATTTGATTTTTTTACATGTAAATATGAGAAATCCTAAAAATAAAAATAAAGAATTTAAAACCCTAACAATTATTTATATTATTGTTGTTGTTATTATTATTAAATAATTATTTTAGGTAAATAAAGAAAAATATATAAAAAACAAATAAATAAATAAAAAATAAAATTAGAAATAGCTAGATTTCTAAAAATAGAAACTTAAAACAAAAATATGATAGAAATCTAGAAAAGGAAAAATTAATTAAATGTTGACAATCTTATTATTTATAAGTAATTTTTATTTTATTATCCTAACACATAATATATTAAGTAGAGTATCACATGTCCAGTTTTCATGTCCAAAACATGTTCTGTAAGTGTATTATAATTGTTAAGTTATCTTTTAAGAACACGGATATTAAACTGAATTAAATAATTCAAGAACTAGTTTAAGATAATTAGGTATATTATATACGATAATACAAAGTGCACTCATTCACGGGTAGACCCCGGTATGTCAACAAATTCGACCGCAAAAGTAAATATTCATGGTGCAAAAATCTCCTTTCTATTTGATGAAATATGAGAGGCCCAATGTATTATAATCTTTTCCAGATGGGAGAAAATATTAATTCAGAACGTTACAGTAAACAATTGTTGCACTTGGCAGAAAAAATAAAGAAAAAAAGACAATTTTTAGGCCAAGAATAGAATAAGAATATCTTACTACATGACAATGCTAGACCGTATGTGGCAAAAGCTGATACAGGAGTCAAGCGCATAATTAGGCTTATTCCTCGGACCTGGCTCCTTCAGATTATCATCTGTTTCGATCAATGCAGAACTATCCAGCAGGACATTGTTTCAAAAATGTTTCTGAGATTCGAGAATTTCTGGATAATTTCATTTCTTTGAAATCCAGATCATTCTATCGTTCGGGACTTCGTCAATTACCTGAAAGATGGAAAAAAGTGATGGACAATAACCGATCTAATTTTGCTGATTGCTTTTTGTACCTATATTATGTAAAAATAAATTTATTAGCTTTTTTATAAAAATATTTTTCAATTAAAAATAGGCGTATACATATGTGTACGACTATTATATTATAACAATAAATATTTTGAAATGTTTTTTATTGTCATTTTAAATCTTTTCGACTACCTTTAAGGGAGAAACATTTGACTAAAATAATTTATTTTTAAAAATAAAAATCTCTTTTCTTTAATACCTCATCAATTGGAGGCTGTTAAATTATTCTATATTTATTTGTTCTAAATATATGAATATTACAGCTGCAAATTAATAAATAAAATAAATAAAATTGTTTATTCGTTTAATATAACTTAATTGAAATAAGAAATCAACTGAATTCATAACATGAGTTAAAATATAATTAACAAGAAATCAGCAAATTGTTTTCCAATTAAAATTCCATTATTGTTTTAATGGATCTCTCATATAAAAACAGATGTGCTGTAGCGATTTTCATATAACAATGATTGAGAAATGCACATTTTTAGCAATTTTACTAATTGCTACCTTTTATGTGGATCACATCTCAACCTTAGGTCTAAATCATGAATTTTTTGAAGGACTGAAAACAGGTAGATCTCAATTCTTATAAATTTGTTTGATCAATTATCATATATATTTTTATAGGAACTGATGCGATGGATGAAAGTTATTGTTTGAGATTGTGCCAAGTTTCCTGTGAAGACATTTTAAAATCTCCAATATGCCGATATTTTTTAAGATGATGTTTCTTGTGAAATAAATTGAAATTCGTTCTTAAAATTATACTTCTTAATTTATTCTACTAAAACTACATTTCAATTCTTTTAATGTTTATTTTGTTGTTCGACTTTTTATTTTTTATAATTAATAAAGTCAGAAAAATTAATA
>JBBMKC010131181.1:0-16032 GCA_037834085.1 Bipalium vagum
AAGTCCTTCTGATTATAATACGAGCCACGTTAAGTTTTGTAAGCGTAATAATTTAAATCAATCCATCTTTTCTATACCAATTCAAAACTTAACAAATACACTTAGTCCAACGAGACACAATTTACTTTATGCAACTATCATAAAATGTGTTCTGAAAGCGATGAAATCGTTGAAGATATTTTTGGCGTCCTCTTCGTTTCTGAAACTTCTATCCTGTAAGAAGTGATCCAAATGTTTGAAGAAATGGTAGACTGTTGGCGAAAGGTCTGGTGAGTATGCTGGATGTGGCAGGATTTCGTAGCTCAACTTGTTCAATTTTTGTAGGGTCAATTGTGCGACATGTGGCCGATCATTGTCGTGCAATAGAATAGCTCTCATTCTATCGACCAAAGCTGGATTATGCTCTTGAAGTTTCAAGTGCATTTCTTCAATTTGCTTACAGTATAACTCTGCCGTAACAGCTTCTCCTGGTTTCAAGAAGCTGTGATGAATTAGATCACGTGCCGTCACCATCAGTTTCTTTTGTGTAACTTCGGCTTTGCAAAATGCTTCGGAGTTTGATCGTGGTCCAACCATTGAGCTGACCGCCGTCTGTTGTCGTACATTATCCACTTCTCATCAGTCGTCACAATCCGGTCGAGAAAAGGATCATTACTGTTGCGCAAAATGTGAAAAGACGCAAGTTCAAACCGTCGATTTTTCTGATTTTCGTTTAGGTCGTGTGGAACCATCTTGTCGAGCTTTTTGGACTTCCAAATTTCTTTCAGATGGTACGTGGATTCGCCTCCACCAATGCTTTAAATTCGTCATTATTGATTGAACTCCTTCGACCACAACCCTCTTTATCTTCGAGTGTCTCGTTTCCTTCGCTAAATCTTTTGAACCAATGTTGTATGATGCATTTGGTAGTCGCTCCTTTGCCAAAAGCTAGGTTGATATTCCGACTTGCTTCTGATGCTCTGTGACTCAGCTTAAATTCATATAAGTAAATTGTAGCTAATTAATTTTTTTCCATATTACCAAAAACGTTAATAATAACGTTAATATTAATAATAAATGATCATATGTTTCTTGTTTAAAACATTTTAATTTTACCTCACTAAATTTCTATCCACAATTCCAACTTAATCCTGAAGACAAATATGATTACTATTAAATTCTCTAATAGAAAATATATTCATATTTTTACATAATACATAATGATTATTATGTAATAACAAATTATATTTTCTTTCTTCTATAGTTGGATAGGCTATAAAATGTTCAATATGGATTGGTGAAATTTTTTTTCATTTGCACTCTTCTGATAAATCAAATACATTTACACTAATAATATTTTGATTATTCAATTATTTTGATATCTTCTATTTTCGTTGAAAAATTTATGATATTTAAATTCAATTGATTTATATATGAACATAATTTTTTATTATATCACTATGAGTTTCTGCAGTATGTAGTTAAGCAATAACAGAATAAACAAAACATTTTATACTGGTCGACATAATTATTTATACTTATTGTTTCTTTAAGTGAATTTATCTCAATTAAGGAATTTGCTGTTGGTTCAATTTAAAAAATATGTCTGTTATTATCTTCTCGGTACTGATATATATATTTTTGAATTGGAAATATATTATTTTTAAAATTATTTTGTAATTTTGATTATCAATAATGAAATAAAGGACATAATTTTTTATACAACTACATTATCTTATGAGAAGAAAAGAAATGCGAGCTTAATTAATCATATTTCCTTTTTTAATCAACACATTCTATATATTTTGATCAGAATAAATCTGGATAATTTGATTTAATATAAATTCCAAAACACATAATTTCTTGTTTAAATACTTTTTCGTGTGTTAATGAAAGATCATTTAAAAATTTTTCTTGTTCATCTTTTGTATATTTTTTATTTCCACTAATATCATAAGCTTCAAAATCTACATATATTGAAAATGGAACTTTATTTTTATAATTAAAATTTATTGAATTTTAAATATTCTTTTTCAGGAAAAGTTTTTTTGTTGGTTTATGTTGTCTACAATCTAAATTGAAATGTTTTTTAATGTACTTAAAGTTTGAAAAGAACATAAACAATTTAAACAGGGGAATGATTTCTGTTTATTTGTTTAATTCAGAAAAGTTGGAGCATCTTCACATAATACAAAATGATAAACATCTCCGGAAAAAAAGAATAATTTTCTTTAATGAATAAAATTTCAATAATCATCTTTTAATGTAATTGGTTTCCAATTTAAATGTTCTATATGAATTAGTTTTATTTCTCTATATTCATCAACTAAATTTATAGAAAAAAATTAATATCATCCAAATTTATAATTTTTAAATATTGATAGTAATTATGAGGAAATTCTGGATTGTTTTCCACAGGAAACATTGAAGCTAATGCAGATCAAACAAAACAATAATGATCTTCATTTTTAATATTAAGTGTAGATTTTGAATCAAAATTTAATTCAATATAACCTCCTGCTGCAGATGTTCGGAACGGTAAATAAAATAGGATAAATGAAAACAAATTGAATCGAATACAAATATTTTTATTTGTAAAAATGTGATTTTACAAGGGGAGGTTAAACGGGAATCCTTAAATCCTTACACAGTTACCCTGTAATCTGTGGCAAGGCCCTGAGATGATTTACCAACCCTAACTGTTGTGTAAATCACAAACAAAAAGAGAAATATGAAAGATGAGAAAACAAAAAATGAAGATAATCCTATAAAATAGTGATTATCGGAAAAATTGTGGATTTTAAGATAAGTTTAAATAATCTGTGAAAACTGTAATAGTTTATTAGATATGATAAATAATGAAATAATAGTGAAGGTATTAAGAATTCGTCTTTGAATGTCGATTGGATTTTCGTATTTGGTTATCGTTTCAGGTTCCGTCTGTGGGTTTGAATTCGAATTTAATTGTGAATTTTTCTGTCTATGAATTGCGTAGTCTCCGAATTATTCTGTCTCTATATTGTCCTGAATCTAAATTGTTTTGGTCGCTCGTGCTTAAATAGTTTGATTTTAGACTTGTTGATAGGAACTGTTATTGTCATCACGACTGTGTTGTTTTTGTACCAAAGGTTTTGTGTCTCTGTTTTTGTTTTCAAGCTGACCTTTTATATTGTATTTTCTTAGGTTATTTCTATTTTTGTATTTTAATTATTTCCTTTTTTCGTTGGTTGTTTTAAATTATTTCCATATTTATATTTGTATAATATATTTTTTGCTAGATTTCTATTTTTAGAAACCTAGTATTTTCTGATTTTAATTTTATGTATAATTGTTTGTTTTCAATATATTTTCTTTAATTAATAATTAATTATTAATAGTAATAATAATAATAATAATTGTTAGGTCTTAATTTTTTATCTGATCTTTAAAGATTCTCATTTTTACAATTGAATTCAGATAAAGGAAAATACTTTTAATACCTTTATTCAAATCAAAATCAAAAATGTTAGGATCAAAAATTGTCAAAAATTTTTTAATTTCTCTTGAGTCTCCACGATATAAAAATATTTTACTTCAAATTCTCTTAACTTTTAGTTTCAATGTCAGCTTCAGCTGCAAGACTTTGTCTCGACATTAAATATTTTTCCTCCTTTTAATTTTATTTCCATAAATTGTTCTTGTAATAGAACAACATTTATTTTTCCTAAAGTTTTTTTATCTTTTACAATATGTGGTTACAACTGCTCCATTAATACATAAATTTTCTGGTTGATCTTTTAAATCAAAACAAAATATAGAATATAAATTTTGAAATTCTAATAAACTTAATTGAGGATCAGAAGTATAACTTCCAAGAGTTCTGCTTTCATATTTAAAATATTTGCAAGCTTTTACATAATTCGAAAATGTTCGATTTTTTTTTCTTTTTCAAATTGAATTGTATTTAAAGGATAATAAGAATTATTAACTTGAATTCTTAAATATTTTATTTTATCTTGAATAAAAAAATATTTTTTCATAAAATCAAATTAAGCTTCTCTAAAAGCTATAAAAATATAAATTGGTTTATTTGGGATATTAGATAATTGTAAAGTTTGAGTTGTTCCTTCAGTAAGATTTCTTTCCTCACAGTGTCTCAATAAGAAGTTTACATTTATAGATTTTCCATCACCTATTCTTGATACTAATTTTAATTCAGATGAAGGATTTAAAGTTAATTCATGGATGAATAGTTTTAAATCAATTAATTTTATTTTAGCTTCTCCTTTTGTTCCATAAAATATTTCTTTATCAATATCTATTCTTCGAGTAAATGTTAATTCTCCTTACATATTATAAATAACTCTATTATAAAATTTTAAAAATCCAAATATAAATTTTAATGAAAAATCACCAGTAAATTTGGAAGCTTTGCTTCCGAGAGCTCCGCTCGTATTATTTGAATATAATTGTTTTCTTTTTATATACTTTATTGTCCTTAGTTTCATCTTCTTTAATTTTATCTGGAATCTACCCAAATATTTCTCCATCATTATTTTATCAATCACTATAAAATTTGTAATTGAATTCAAATAATATTCTATTTTTTACTTCAGTTGATCCTAATTTTAAAATTGCATTTGAAAATAAATAAGGAAAGAAATTATTTTGTAAAATAATATTTTCATCCAATTTTACATCTTCAATTTCAATTTCAAAAACAACTACTGCTTCTGAAAGTTCTAAAGCATAAAGAATGATTTTAAAAAATATTTTTTAAAATTACTTTTTAGTAATTCATTTTCATAAAATCTACCCAGTATTTCTTTTCCATTTTTATCAATAGTTTCATAAACAGTTGGAGTTATAAAATATTGTGTTTAAAAATATGTATTTGATTTATTACAAATTATACAAGATTCTTTATAACAATAGCACATCTTTTATATTTATTATATTTGTTATTATATTTGTTTGAAAAAAATATTTTTTTTCTCTCTTGATTGTTGAAAAATCGAAGAGTTCTCTATTAAAATTAAAAGTCTTACTCTAAACCCTAGAGGTTAGTAGAGTAGGTTGTATAAATAAAAAAATTAGTAAAAGAATCGACAATGTAAAGAAGATTTCTTTAATTGCCGAAGTGTTGATAAAATTTTAATTAATTATTATTTTTAAATTTTTTTATTATCGTATTAATTCGTCTTTTGATTTATCGTGATTTTCTTGAAGCATTTATTACCTTGGAATCTCGTGTCCTCTCTGGTTAAAAATTTGTCTGATTTTATGACTGAAAACAGGGGTTTATATAGTCCTGTTTTCAGCCTTTGATGTTCCTGATTGGCTTAATGGTTATTTAACAATTTTATCGCAATCTTTCTAATATTGCTAGCGCTTGCTGGCGAATATTTATTTTGGGTAAATAAATTTTATCTTTATTTATTTTTGATAAATATGCCCAATAAGCCTCTTTTCTATATTATTTGACGAATGTTTATTTTTTGATAATTATGTCTTTTTTCTGAATTATTAATATTTTATGAGCTTAATTATTTAATTAAGAATAAAAAAATTACTATTATTATTTTATATATTTATTATTTTTATATTATAGTAACTAAAATGTTTTATTAAATGTTATCATAAAAGATGATTACAAAGATTTATTAAATATCATATAAAGATGATCACGAAGGTTATAAAAGATTACTATATATATTTTTCATGCACATTGTCATTGTAAATTAGATCACAAAAGGTTTATTAGTCAATTGTTATTATATCAGCTTCCTTGCCCTGTTTGTCGTCGGATATTGTCGTTGTTCGATTGTTGTTGGGTTTGATGAATAATCCCCTCACAAACTATCTTGGCTTAAGATTCCCGAACTATCAGCTGAACCTTTACAGTTGTTCAGAGATAGCCCTCTGATGGGGAACTTAAACATAATGACAGGAAAAAGGTAACATAACTGAAATATTTGAATACTACGTTTATGAATCAGGTTTTTCCAAATAAAGTTAGCTTCTTCAAATAAAATTAAGCTTCCGAATAACGAATTATCTCTGTTTTGCACGATACTTAATATCAATGCTTCTCCTTATATACTGATTCTAAACTAATCAGGTTAGAGACAAGCACCCTCCAAATTACCAAATTTGCTCCCTGGTGATCATATTAGAGAGCTAATTGCTTCGTTTTCCCCATTTTCCCAAAAATTTTCCCCTAATTACAATTTAAAACCCCCCAGTAACATTTTAATTATTTTTAATAGATTTTAAGTAGGCTAAAAATAATTTTGGAGAAAATTTATTTTAGGACTTTTTAAGGAGTTTTTTAAAATTTATTACCTAATTAATTAGTTAATTAACAATTAATTTATATTTTAAAGGAGTATTTTACGGGGTATCGAGTTTCTTTAATGGTTTAAAGGGGTTAGTGTGCCTTTGGTAAACGCAACAAGTTCGTGAAAAGTTAAACAAAAAATAATATGTTTAGATAAACTTACACACTTTGATTTAGCTGTTATGAAAGACTATATTTTTGTTCTCATATTTGAAAAAATAAAATAATTGGATAACACAGTCAAAACGAAATTTTGTAAACCATTTATAAATTATAAAAATTACAAACTAGTCAAGAAGAATCTTTATAATATTTATGAAGTATTATTTGTTTCGTAATAGTTTTTATTTTTAAAATGTTTCATAAGCACTATATATTTTTATTTTGAGAGACATGCTTAATATTTACAAGTTTAAATGGGGCTTCTTTTAAAATTATCATTTTTTGAAATTAAGAGTATTATTTTTAAGATATTTTATTTGTAAAATACAGACTTTCTTCTTGATGTTTGTTTTAAATTTTTTAACTACCTTTTTCCATAATTTATTCTATTTTTGGATTTCAGTAAAATCTTAATTAACCTAAATAAAAATTAATAAAAGAATATGATTTGTTTAAATATTTTAACTGATTTTTTAAAATTTTAATTCAGTGTTTTAATGAATAGAATAAAACAAAAAATAGAATAGGATAAATTTTAATATTTTTGATTTTTACTTAAAGAATAAATTTAATAATAAACTTCATATATTTTTATCTTTTAGAAATAATTTTTTAATAATATTAACTTTAAATTTTTTTAGTCTTTTATAATTAAATGTTTCAAATATAAAAATTTTAATTAATAAATTAGAAGGGCTACATTTTATTTTGTAATTAAATGTATTCCACTCCAAATGTATTTCGAAATAATTTGGTAAAATAAATAAATAAAATTTATCTTTTATTTAATCAAAGGAACTAAAATGTAAAGAACTGAAATATTTCTCTTACAGTCAGAAATAAAAATAATTTCTGATATTATTGAGTAAATAAACATGGAAAACTTGTAATAAATATAATAAAAATTATTGAAATGTTATAACAAAAAACTAAAGCTTCCACATTCATGTCAAACAAGATAATCATCTTCATATTTTGAATCAAAAATAAAATGTTAGCCTATAAAATCTCCTGGGTACGGTGATAAGAAATGTCAGCAAATTAAACAATATTTCAATCCACAAATATCTGAATAAATTTCTATCACAAAAAATATGAAATCAACGAAAGTATATTATCGAAAACTTTGAATGAACCCAGGCTCAGTTTATCACAAATTCTCAAATGTATCCAATGGGTATATCAAATCATTAGGGGTTTTCATAAAGTCGCATAAAAATGTATTTTAAATCTACCAAGGAATATTTCATAACAGCTTGTCAAGGAATATTTCTTGGAGCATTTGCTTTGATATTTTCTGATCTATATGAGAAAAAATTTTTTATTAATGTTCATTGAAAAATCTTTTATTAACTTTAATGATAGATTAAGTAAACACTAAAAATGAACTAACATAATTCTTTTACAGTTCAAATAAAAATAATTTCTGATATTAATTGAGTAAATAAACTTGGAAAACTTGTTTTCTCATTGAATATGTATTAGGTGTATTATTATGATTCCCGCTTTTACAAAAATGACTTAAAATTTAGAGTTTAATGAAAAAAATGACTTAAAATTTAGAGTTTAATGAAAAAAATAAATTGGTATCATATGTTATATGAAGAATCATCTATCAATAATTCAATAAAAACATAATTTTATTTAAATAAATATTAAATAACAATACAGAAATTAAAAATGGCCAATTTTGTTTAAAATAAACGTCATTTGAGGGAAGTGATGTTGCATTAATTTTTTGCAAAAAAACCTGTGCAGAAACACACCGCTTGTTGGTAGATGTTTACGACAAATATGCTCCTTCTACTATGTTATGCAAAGAAAGACTTTGTCAATTCAGGAATGAATATTACGACATCATGGACGAAGAGCTTGGTAGACAACAAAAAGTGTTTGAAGATGAAGAATTGGTACAATTATTACACGATGACCCATGTGAAACGCAAACTGAACTGTTCATTGTGTTAAATGTGAGCCAAAATGCATTTCATAACATCTGAGAAGTATGAGAAGGATTAGAAAATTATGGAAATTGGTCCTACATAGTTTAACGGAAAGAGATACGGAAAGGCGACTTACAATTTATGTGATTTTTATCAATAATTAAAACAAATATTTGAATAAAATAAAAAAATAGTTAAACATTGCTATTATACTTTTTACAAGTTAAAAAAGAAAATGTTTTGTGATACATTTTGTAGCCTTGACATCTTAATTTAGAATATTTCTCGTGATGAAAATATTGCTATTTTTTTCAACATAACAATTTTGTTTTTGTAATTTAATAAAATTTTAAAATTAAGGTAAAATTATTTTAGGTTCGGATGTTTTCATTTATTAGGTGTACAACTATAACTCCGGCTTTTTTTAATAAGAAAACAGACATTTATTACAAATTTTATTTTAAAAAATTTATGGAAAATATGTTCCATTGGAAGCTACAAACTTTGCCCACCTTTCAGGTAAGGAATTAATTCCATGAAAGAAAAACTCTGACTCTTTTGATGAAATCAAGCTGTCAATACAATTTTGGAGGTCTTCAAGAGAGCTGAACCGCTCTCCGGAAAGTGCTGATTGCAAAGAGGTAATCATGGTAAAAATGGTAATCCGAAGAAGAGATATCTGATGAATAGTGCGAGTGAGGTAAGGCTTCCCACAACTGAATTAACGTAAGGTCTTGCGTTATCATGTTGTAAAATTATCTTTTCGTGTCTAGTCATCCATTCCGGTCGTTTTTCATTCAAAGCTTGCTTCAAACGAATTAATTGTGATCGATAAAGTTCAACAGTTAGTGTTTGAGAAGATTTTAAAAATTCATAATAGATAACTCCTTTCTGATCCCACCAGATACACAACATAACTTTCAAACCGTGGGCATTTTGTTTCTGTGTTGATGGACCGGGTTCACCTGGCATCACCCAAGTTGCATTGCGTTTTGGATTGTCATAACGAATCCATTTTTCGTCTCCTGTGATTCCTTATTTTTGAATTATTCCTAAAGCTACCAGACGTTTTGAAATGCATTGTTGAGTCACATTTAATCAGATTGTGCTTGGCATGGGTCTTCGTCCGACAGCCTTTTCAAATCTCTATCTTCACATTTTTTGTGGCTTCCAATGCCCCTTGTCGTTCGTATCATATTGGCCATTTCTAAAACGGCAAAACCAATCTTTACATGTGGTCATAGAAGGAGCATGTTTTCCATAGGAATCTCGAGCAATGGGTACGTTTCCGCTGCCGTTTTCTTGGCATTAAAGTAATGTAGAATTACTTCCCCCAAATGTCTTTTATTTGGGATGAATATTGAAATTTTGAATTTCTATAATATTTAAAGAAGGAATATTAAAACAACTGTCTCGTGATATTATTAATTATATTATATTTTTGTTTATAAATCAATTCAATATAATTAGATATATATGCAAACAAAATTTTTATTATCATATTTTAAAAAAGCCAGAGTCATAGTTGTAGACGTTATATATATTTATTTATTTATTTATTTATTTATTATTTTGTTATTTATTTATTTATTTTATAAATTCCATAATTTATAATATCGATCAATTTATATTTTTCACAAATTTAAATGATTTTATTAATTGTTGAAATTTAATAGTATCATTGTTGTTTTATTGCATCACTGTGAAACAAGGAAATTTTGAATTATTTTAAAAATATTTAATTTAAAGAAAATAATTATCATTTTCCCATTTTATGAGCCTTTTGATTTGTACGCTTCATTGGTCTTTAATTATGGTGTACGTATTTCTGAAATCTGATAATCTTGTTTCAAACGCTTCACTGAACATTGCTTGTATTGCATTAATTATTGAATTAGCAGACGTTTCAGTTGTATAACCATTTTAACTATTCGCTTGTTCGCTTTCTATAATTTATATTTTTATTTATATTATAATAAAAATCCAAGTAATTTGCTGCTTAGAATCAGAGGCGGAAGTTAGCTGGAATTTCAGCAGATAACAGGATATGGTTTGAAGTTTGGCATAATTATCTGCGTCAAGATAATAATAATTATTATTATGCTTATGGTTATTACCCTATACTATTATTATTATTGAAATTAAAAATAAAAATATACTTTGATAAAAGTTTTATTCAAGAAATTTAAAAATGGTTCCTTTTATTAAAATGTTATAAGTAGAAAAAATCAATTTGTTTTAATAAAGTCAACATTTTCCTTTTCCCTTAAAATTGATTCCGTTTGATATTAATAAGTTTTGTTTATTCGGTTTGATAAATGTACAAAATATGATAAAATTCCATTAATTAAACAACTTATTTTCTGAATTATTTGAATAAATTATGGTTTCCAATTTCAGATGACAAATAAAAAAAAGAATATATTAAATTAAAACAAAAATCTCATTTATAAGTAAAGCAATAAAGAAGATTATTATAAAAAAAACACTGGTATTTTGTTTTAATTGACTTAATGTGGATTAGGTACGTAATTAAAATTAAAAATAATCATTTATATTTTCATTGGATAACATGTTTAAATGACATTGAGAAAAGTTATATATTTGGCTGATGAGAAAATATTGAACCGTTTAACTCTATTTTAAATCTAGAATGACAAAATGAAAATAATATTATTATTAAAAATAATTTATTAAATAAAGAAAAAATAATTTTAAAATATTTCGTTTTAACAAATTTCGATCTTTGATGTTTTAAATAAATAATTTTTAATTAAAATCAATAAAAGACATCGACCTTGAAAATACTTCGAAAACCCCCTTCATTCTATTAAAATTAATTGTTTTAATTGGAGAAAAATTAATTAACAACGAGGAAAATTTTTTAAAATATTTATTTATATATTAAAAATTTATTTTGATTAAAAATAAATTAAATTCAGTGTTTTTTATTTTATTAATTTCATGTATAAAATTAATAAATAGATTCATTTGTGAGATTTTTCATTAATTAATGCAATTTGCTACGTGATAGAATTTTAGAAACCTAAATAGGTGCTTAATAAATAATAATAAATTATGATAATTAAAAGAAGAAAAATAAATAAAAGTAATAATAATAATAATAATAATAATAATAATAATAATAATAAAATTGTTATTATTATTATTAATTTCTTATTATTATTATTATTATTATTATTATTATTATTATTATTATTTATCATTATATTATTATAAAATAAGTAAATAATTATTAATTATGAAAAAAATCTTTCTAAATTTATTTTTAAAAATTTGAAACCCTAAAGATAACCTTTGCAAAGCTCAAGAATAAATATCTTTATTTTCTTTTACTTTTCTGTTGTAAAATAATAAAATCAATTAAGCACTTTTTGTAATAATCACAATTTAAGTATTAATCTCTTTGTTTAATTTTTTGTTTAAATAAATAACACTCATGACACCTATTCAAAAATGTAATACTTATCCCCTTTATTCAAACTGTTGGTATATGCAGGTTTTTCCAAAACTAAGGAAAAATTGATTTGCCTAACCATTTTTTAACGAATTATATTTTTTTTTAATTTGAAAAATTTACATTAAATTGATTAAAATAGATTTTGTTTAAATAACATTTTTGGTCAAAATATGATAGATATGCATGTGAATATCGATTTTAAAATTGACATCATTTGATGTTATTATGATAATTCAAACTCTCTTTCAACTGCATTTGGGAAAATCAAGTGAGGCTAAAAAACATTAAAAAACACCAAAAATATTATTGAACTGGAAAACCTAATAAAATAAGAATCTTGCCGTTTTACTCCTGAAAAGCCACAAATTGCAATATTGTCCTTCCTAAGAAGAATTGATTTGATACCAACTATTGGAGGAAAGTGTGTTGAGAACATGTTATCGGGTAAACTAGTGTATTCGACTTATTAGATGCATTATCTTTCATTAATAATTTATATTTCCTGTCTATTTTATTCATCATTTTTTTTTCTTAGTTTTGGAACAACCTGTTTATAACAAAAATATATTCAATTACATAGCAGATGTAAATATAGCAAATATTTTTATGACCTGGAATCAAGAATAATACTTATTTTGTTTCAGAAACCTTGTGGTATACATAATGACAATGAGTCTTTCATATTGGAAGAGAAAAGAATGACGTTTTAATATCGGAAACCTTACTTTATTTATAGTTGTAATTATCCTTCAATCATTGTGACAAAATATTTCAACAAAGCGACGAGACTCTGGAGACAACCTTTCTTTTTGATAAAAAAATGAATACTATAAATAATTTTTTAATTCTTACCGATTAAAACAAAATTATCTAAATAAAGTACTCAATTTAATTAGCAAAATTTGTTTGAATTAGTAAATTATTTATGTTCGATAAAAAGTTTAATTCTCGAGATAATAAAAGGAAACTTTTTTTTTCAAATATTTTTCTGTATTTTATTATTTTATTATAAATTATTATTTATCATATTATGTTGTTCCATAAAGAATGACGCTTTCCTGTAAAATGTTTCTATTTTGCAAGACAAATTCACGATCAATAATAAAATTTATCGTTTTAACAATAGGAGCCGAGCGTTGGGCTGTCTTTAGGATTCCACTTTTATACCAATCTGGAAGTCTGAAGTCCAAAAGCTTCTTCAGTTCTTCGTGAAAAGCTTCGTTGGAAAAATATGACATTGAGCTTAATAAATGAAAATCAAAAACTGCAGCATCTGGTTAGTCGAACTCAATTCCATCAATATTGTTGATAGTTGTCATTTATTTCCTTGAAGTGTCAGGCTTTGTGGTCTCCGCTAGTAATAAAACCTTTCGATTGATTAAAAAAGGATATTTTGTTGTCATAACTTAAAGTGAACCTGAATAAATGTCCAAGTTTAAACTATTATACCCTGGCAAAATTCAAAGAAGAGGACTCCATTGCAGTTCCAAAAATCTGACATGACCATTTTTACCAAATCGCTGTATCTTTATACAAGAAACGGGTGACTTATTTGTAGATAACCGTTGATATCTTCTGTTTGGCTTATTTTTATTTATGGCAACAATCCCTTTGAAAAAAACGGTAGTCTAATTGGTTTTTGTAAAAGTGACTTACAAATTTCAATCCGATAATTTGCCTGACTTTCCAACAGTTCACAACAGTCGATTCGGGGATCTCTATATTTTTTCAAAATGGAACGAAAATGTCGTTGGTTGGTAAACATTGAGGAACCAACTTTAGTGGCTAATTGAAAACGTGATAGAGTCGGATTAGATTCATCAGATTCTTTCAAGATATTTTCATCAGTCACGAAAACTGGTTACACCCGTGGATGTCACCTAGTTTATCTTGTCTGAACCATGAACGTTTTACATAAAACTGACGGCTTAATATTCAGAAAATATTTTTCCGGTAATTTGGTAAAATAACTGAGATCTCATATGTTACAATCATAATTGGTGCTAAAAATAGATTGTTAAAACAAATTGATATAAGAAAATTTCTCACAGTTATATTTAGAAGGTTAAGCGAAATTTAAAACAGTATTAAATTATACCATAACACAAAAGATAGGTTTCATTTCAGTCTTAAAAAAAACGACATTTTCATCGGACAGCATAATAATTAAATTATAATAAATAATTATTTTCATTTCATTTTAATTATCAAAATAGTTTTAGCAATAATGCAAAATTTCGTCATTCTTTTGGCTCAGAAAAGTAATAAATTCTTTTATTATATTTTCAACCAATAAAAATTTATGAATAAAATTTTTTAAAAATACATATGTTTTAAATATTAATAAATCGTTAATTATAATTTATTCAAATTCTAATCTCAAATATTCTTTGCTTATCACGCTAGACTATTAATCAATCGATAAGCACATCTAAGCCCTCCATCACATTGAACAAAGGGTTGGGGTTGGATGAGGAACGTGGGAGGAGAAGGGCTTGTTCATGATAATTATCTTTCTCCTAATTACATATCTTCTTCATATCCGATCAACTGTTACCAAATTGAACCTGACAGTCGATCTGAACACTTCTTTACCAGTGAAAATCACAGGGGACCGGTTGAGCTGATGATGCTTGATTAAGTGATTGATTGACAAGCAAATCGTGCAAAAGTCGGCAAATCTTACCCGCACGCGGTTCGTTGTATGGAATAATAATAAAATGAAAATTGACCCACTTGTAAACATCAACGAATGAGGGTTGGTCATACTGGTGTCAGGATCCAGCCAGTGGATACAAGTGTAATCATTGAGTCGATTGGAACAA
The DNA here is from genome assembly GCA_037834085.1 of Bipalium vagum. Lineage (NCBI taxonomy): Eukaryota > Metazoa > Platyhelminthes > Tricladida > Geoplanidae > Bipalium > Bipalium vagum. The sequence goes on from JBBMKC010131181.1 coordinate 14,710, forward strand.
TACGTTCGTAAATCCTTTTCAAAACAGCCCTGTTGGATAAAATCGAAGAGGGATTCATTGCTGTTGGTCAAATGGATCTTTCGTTCGGAATCTTTCATGACCGTCATGCCGCCCGATTTGCCTCGTGAAGCGCCGCGACCCATTTTCGATTGAATTGAACAATAATAAAATAATATAATATAATGCAAAAATCGATTGTCAGATTTTCACCAAAATTGATTTCAACTGATTCTAATTGGTTATTTCCATTTTCCTATGTGATTTTAAAAGAACTTGCATGACATATTGGCACCAAATAGATTTTATTTTATTTATTTTTTTGTGAGAGTAAGAAATCCAGTGCCCTCGTTGAGAGAGAGAGAGAGAAAGGGAGAAAGAGAGAACGAGAGGGGAAATGTCAATATTGGCACATTCCATACAATGACTTCGGTAAAACAAAGTCTACCGATCAAAATGACTTGATGAGAAATCAAGAAAAAGAATTTTTCAATGAAAAGAAATAAAACAAAAAATATATTATTAACAAAAAATGGAGAAAGTTTTTTTTTTGAAAAAAAGTACAAGAGAAAAATGATAATAGCATTTCCAATTTGACAATTAAAACAACGGGTAATGTCGTAATGACTTTTTACGGGTTTCTAATCTTTGCCTTGGTAAAAGAAATTGGAAATTCATATTTGATTTCCTCCTGGAGACAAGATGAAAAACCAATGACCTTTGGTACAGTTTTTCTCTGTCGTTGTCGTTGTTGAAGAATGAACTGAATTTGCTGCACTCAGTTCCTTTTCCTTTCTTCATCGAGATGATAAAGATAATGTTAAAGAAATAATTAAATCCAACAATTAAAACAAACCAATGAACTGTGGGAACAATTTGCATTTTTGCATTTGTAATTTGTTTCAATTTACAATTCACCTTTTTCTTTTGTTATTGAAATGATTTGGAAATTGTCCACATTTTAATTTAATTGTCTTGTTCATTTAATGTTAATAATTAAAATTTGTTTTAATATGATTAGCCAATTTCTGTTTGTTGAAATGGCATCAATGTTGAAGCTTGTTCATCAGTATTAATTTATGATTATTTTATAATTATTACTTACAAGAAATAATGTGCCTATTAACAATAATTTTTCATAATTATTCATATAATATTAATAAATATAATAATGATAAAAATAATACTAATAATAAAAATTAAAATAATAAAAATTTTAAAAATATATTAATATTAATAAAAAATAATAATAATGATGATGATAATAATAATAATAATAATAATAATAATAATAATAATAAGAATAATAATAATAATAATAACAAT
>JBBMKC010131290.1:0-16030 GCA_037834085.1 Bipalium vagum
AATAATAATAATAATAATAATAATAATAATAATAATAATAATAAATAATAATAATAAATAATAATAATAATAATAATTAATAATAATAATAATAATTAATAATAATAATAATAAAACCTAAACAAATAATTTATATATTTTCAAATAGATTATCAAAATCGTTAATAACACTGTTAATCGATAATCTAAATATGTAACAAGATAACAAAAAAGACGAAGAAAGGTAGAAAAAGGAAAAACTAGAGAAAAAACATATAACCTGGTCAACTGAAAATGAAATCGAGAATCCTTATTTTAAGTCTTATTTCTGCCTTCTACTACTGTTGCCTGGCATCAAGTGTCACAAATCCCAAGGTTTTGTCGTAGACTTTATCGACTTTAACTTGACACAATTTGTATTGACAACATTGGATCGAAGTTTTGTCATGATTTGTTCGATTTCCTCTGCCAGTCGAGAATCAGAGTCCATCAAATGGACCAATTCCAAATTATCGATTTCCAAAAGAAGTTTCCCGGTTATTTTTCCTGCTAATTCCGGATAAATTCGATGCACCAACGGATACAACTTTTCGCCCAGCTGTTGCCTTCTATACATCAAAGATGTTTCCTCAACGGAGGCGATGGGTTCCGATTTAGAACGACCGCCAGTGGTTTGATTGGTGGAATTTGTTTTCTGGGCTGTTCGCGTCATCGAAACGTATTCACCCCTGGACGAGATCGTTTGAGATCGGTTGGTGATTTCCTTGATAAAAGAAATTAGCAATAGGTGTTTTTAGAAGAATTTCAGTTAAAATGTTATATGTCTGTAGTCAGGTCCCCAATCACGAAGGTGTGGTTGCGGTTAGAAAAAGTGGGACAGGACGAGAGCAGCGGTGGTTGCCATCATAATAAGAATGCTGAATTAGAGGCAGCAGCAAATGATAAATTAACAAATGTAATACAAGTCAAAAATTGATGGCTTGTAATAATAATAATAATAATAATTAAAATTTATTTTAAGGATTCAAATAGCGATCGATTATAAAAAATTAATCATAAAAATGTTGTGAAATTTGTTTTTAATAATTTTGAAAACCTTTTTAAAGAAGACAATTTAAACCGATTTTTATTACACTTTTATTTATTTATTAATATTAATATTTTTATTATATATTATTATTATTAATTCATTAATATCATTATTAATATTAATTTTAATATTCACATTAATATTAAGCATTTTATTACTATTATAATTATTAATAATATATCAACCTTTTCTCTCCTCTCATTGTCCTCGCGCATCGATCCTGCTCGGAGAATCGGTCGATGGGCTTTTTGATTCCCGTTATTCCCATTTGTTCCAACACTGTTGGAAACAATTCCAAAATCCTTCATCTTCACCATCTTATTAGCGTTTTCACCGAGCTGCATTTCATCTGTCTCAACAGTCTCCAGAAATTCTTCTTCCTCAGAGATCGATACTGGTGACAATTGTCGCTGCTCATGGTGGCGGTAACAGTTTTTGGAGGGATTGTTCGAAATTGACGATGAAACGGTACCTGAAGGAAAGGTCGATCGTGCAGGAGACAGCATTTGCGGTTCATCGACAAAATTGTCCACAATCTGGCTAGTCCGACCTGACATTACCCACCAATTGCTATTTATTATTACTCGGGACCTCAAACGGAATTTACGATCTTCCTTTCGTTGTGCCAGCTTCACAGAGAGCGACCTGGAACCGCAAATCTTCTTTCGATTCATTTCGATGATGGCTCGGGCGGCTTCCTCTTTATTGCTGAAAGACACGAATCCAAAGCCTTTAGATCTGAGTGCAACGGCAATTTGTTCACTTTTATTGTCGTGGCAGTCGATGCGGAACGCACTCTCTGTTTTGGAATCCGTTGAAAAAGAATATGGCCTACTTTTGTTTTCATAACAACCACCATGGTTATCATTTTTAAAGAAATTTTGGAGACCATCACCATGACAGCTGGTGACCTTGTGAAGATTACCATTTAAACCAGATCCATTAATGAAATCCATCATGACTTTGGCATTGGTAACCCTACCAAAAGTCTCAAAGATCCGTTTCAAACGCCAATCATCGATGGAGTCATCGAGATTTTTCACAAGCAAATTCAAACCAACCTCATCCGATGAGCATTGTTCACGACTATTCTTTTTTTTGAAATTTTGTAATAACAACTCATCGCGACGCTGTAAGTAGTTTCGGGCCCATCCAACAAAGAGTTGGCGATCCAGAAACGATTTCCCATTCAAGGATTTGATGGCCCGCTGCGCTGACGCAGGGTCTCGGAAACAGACGAAACCGTATCCTTTTGATCGTTTTCTCTTCGTGCAATCGGTTTCCTGATGGTCTGAGATCTTATTCCGATCATCGTTGTCTTGATCATAATCATCGATCATCATAACTTTGCTATTCGTGATTTCTCCGAACTCTCGAAACATGTCAAGCAGTTTTCCATCGTCCAAATCGTCACCAAAGTTCTTGATAAAACAATTCGTGAATTTACCATCTCTATCACCACCGCTTCCGCAGTCAAAATCGCTTCCATTACCACTGATCGATCGACTATCACGAGCAATAAAATGGGAGACAAACAACTTTCTGTCCTTCATCAACAATCCATCGATGGCTTTGATTGCATTCGTGGCCGACTGTTCCGTTTTGAAGTGCACAAATCCATAACCCTTGGACCGACCGTAATGGTCTAGGGCTATTTTGCAAGATAAGATTTGGCCGAACCCCACAAATGTGTCGTGGAGTTGTTTTAGGCTGATGGATTTGTCGAGATTTTTGATGAAAATGTTTCCAATACCGGATTTCCGGAGTGTTGAGTCTCGTTGGGACCACATGATTCGGATTGGACGACCTTTTATTTTATCGAAATTTAATCGGTTCATAGCTGATTCGGCTGAATAATTTGAAAAGGATAAATTAACAATTTATAATTATTTTGTTTAATATTTTTTATAGGACTTGATCATTTAATTAATATTATTGATTTAATATATATATTTATACCGTCGGCTGTATTTTGAAAGTTAACGTAAGCATAGCCCAACGATTTACGTGTAATCATATCACGACAAATACGAATTGAAACAATTGCTCCACAAGTGGAGAACTTTTTGTAAATCATTGATTCCGTAACTTCGGGATGCAAGTCACCCACATAAAGACTGGCCATGTGTTTGGAATTGTTTAGTGGATCGTTTATTGGAATCATATCTTTCATTTTTCGATATTTTTAAAATGTTTTAAAAATTGAATGAAACTCAATAGTAAGTATCTGTTGACGTAGTTAAACAAAAATCACAAATTATGTACACTTTAATTTAATAAAATAAAATTAATTTTCTTTACATAATTATAAAGAAATATTTTTAAAAATTTTCTTTATTAAATTTAATTAAATGAATTAAGTAATTCTTGATTTCAATATTAAATGATATTTGTGGAAAACCAGAATTGCTCCTGTAACTCAATACCTTCAATGATATCTGGTGTCACTAATTTCACGACAAAAATTTTGAACTTTGCTAGCCTGTTGTTAATTTGCGCTTCTATCTATCCTCAGTCTGGTATCATTTGTGCATCGTATATTGCCTTCACATTCTCTAATCCAGTTTCTCTAAACTGTCTTACAATTCTCAAGCTCATCACGTTGATTCTTACTTCAATGTCCATTAAACAATCGAATGCCTGTTCCTTCATTATAAAGTTCAGCCTACCATGCATTTTTTCATAGTCTATTATAACCTTCTGGTTCTCATCACTTATTGCCGCCACATTTTTGAATTCTTTATTAAAACTCTTCCTATTGTTGGGTTTACCCAAGACACCCCCGGGGAAAGATAACCAAGAAAAATCATAAAAAGAGTATATGTGTTAAGAATAATAATATTAATAATTAAAATTAATTAACACTTGAAAAACAATAAAAAAAATTACAGATATTTTTAGTTTGAACATACTTAGAAAATAAAACAACCCTCCAAAAGTAATTTTTATTTTTAAAGAAGTACAAAAGAGGGAATTTAGAAATATTAATGGTCATCAGAAAATAATATTTTAGGGAATTCTAGAGTTTTAATAAAATTTTGAGAATTTTAAGATTAAGTTTGAGATTATTTCAAGAGTAATCTCCAGATGAAGAACAGTTTTAGAAAAGTATATAAGCAGAGGGATTCTAGCATAATTTCATCCCTTTAGGGAACCCGCGAAATATCTGCGACAGAATATTGTGCTACGACAGAAGAATCTACGACAAAGATTTGTGTTACGAGATCTATGATACAAGATTTTTGCTACGACTATTTGCAAAAGATATTGGTCGCACGGAGGAAAATAATACCACCAGGTATTTTAATAATTGCCGTACTAGGACTATGCTTAAATTTCCCACCAACGTGTATCGGTGATTTTTCCTTTTCTTTTTGTTTTATATTATTATTTTATTTTAAGTAAACATTAATATTGATTAATATAGTGTATAAGTAATAATTTGTTTTAATTATACTTTCAATTTAACATTATATTTTAATTGCTGTTTGATATTAAAAGTACTTATTATTCTATTATTAATATTAATATTAATAATAGAATAATACATTTGATTGTTGTTTGATTAGTTTGATTTGAAAGTTTGTGAAATATTTCAGACATTAATTGTGATCCTAGACTTCTGATTATCTCTTTGTGTAGTTTTGTGATTGTGTGATATAAATACAAGTGTTGCTTTACTGATTGTTATTATTTGCACCACCTAAGCGTTGGAGTCATGTCTAGATTTGATACACTAAATTGTGAACACTATTTAGAAAACTATATACTTTCCCTGTCACCTCTTCCCCCTCCATTCCCCTTCTGTCGGCCCCCTGGGATGGCTCCGAGTGATGGCTCCATCTCTAGCGGAGCCCTGGCATTTTTGTACCTGTTATTTTCATCCTCTTCCACTAGATCATTTTTTTCTATTCTATATATCCTGATTTTTCTCATTCTTCTCTAAATCTCCCGCTCGCGTTATGATCCATTTTGTCATATGAATTTCTAAAACAATCTGACCTGTACTTATGGATGTGGGATATAATATATCAGCAGCATATAATTGAATGAAATTGATATTGATTTTTTCGTTATTGTCTTTGTTTTTTCATTGTATTTTTTTATGGTTTATTGTACCTTCATGATAATTTTTTTCAAGATGACTTTTCGCAATATTCACAATATCATTTTTGATCCATTTCCTAAGAAAATAAATTGATTAATGGAAATAAATGATCTAATCTTGTAGTAAAGTGAAAATAGCCGCTTTCAATGTACTAATGAAAACATTTTTTATTTATTATTTGTCTTAAGTTTTTGTGCACAGCTCCTCTATGATATCCATTAAAATGATTATGATCTCCAATTTTGTCATTTACACTATTGTATATGAATTGGAATATTTTTTAAATCGGGAGTGCTCAGAAAGATGTGAATAATAAGGTCAAATGAGATTTTGGATGTATATATGAATATTTTTAAGAAAAAATTTATTTCTTTTTTTAGAATTCAGTAGTACTAGTATCAGCAATTTGATTTTAATATTAGATAAAGTGAAAGAAAATAACGTGTTTTATTCTTCTCTCTATTTTGACATGTCTTATTTTTATATAAATTCTAGTATAAAATTAAAATCTGCCTCATTTAAAGAGTTAAGTAGATAAATAAGTATGTGATAATGTGACGATGCCAGATCCGGACCGAAAGGATTTATAATCACTTGGTTTAATCTTGTTAGTTGATCCCAATACAGATCAGAATGAATAATTTTTAATGAACAGCCAGAGTGTATAATAAATGATTCCTACCATTTACATAACGCAATTTGATTTTAATCCTTGTTTTTACTAACGTCTTAGAAGCTTTCCTGTCTTTGACTATAATTTTGTTTCGGAATTTATTTTAAAAAGAGAGTTTAGTTATGTTAATAGGAATTTTAAAACCATATTTTAAATTATAATAATTTAGAATTAATAGCTCTTTCATTGTAAATACAGGCAAATCTCTAATTCACGAACCCCTTTATTTAACGAGCCACTGCTCAATAACGAACGAATTTTAATACTCCAATCTATCCAAATGAGAAATTGTCATTAATAAACGAAACCTGTTTAAACGAACAAACAAAAAAGTTTAGTATATTTTCTATAGAAAATTTAAATTTCAAGTTTAACGAATACGTAAAAATATTTGTTTAAATATTCGATTATTAAAAATAATATCAGTTTTAAAAGTAATAAATTTTAATTTTAGAAATTGTTGGGTTAGTCAAGGACACATCTCTGTTAACCTTTGTAAAAATGTATATAGTTTTATATAATATAGTTTTTTTTCAAAAATACAGTATAATTTTATTTAAATCAATACTTTAATGATTACATTTTATTATTAAATTGAGTCAATCATTTAATATTTTATGGTGTTGTTAATATCTTAATATTAGCCAAGCTAGGCTATCTGACTCAATATCTTTTTCTATAGTCATGTTATAACATTATATTATAATATTTATTTATTTATTATTATATTATATTATATTATATTATATTATATTATATTATATTATATTATATTATATTATATTATATTATTTTTTATTTATATATATTATACAGTTTTAGATAATTTTTATTAAAATTAATATGGTAAATACAAAAAATAGAATAAAATTCCCAAAAAAGATTCCCATAGAAATAATTAAAAAGTACGGTGTTATTGATAATAGGACCTCAAATTAAACAATGGAAAATATTATTTTGATGAAAACAATTTTTATAAATGGTGGGCAATCATTATGATATTTATTGTTTCCATAGAATTTTATATTTATCTTCTGCATATAGTCGTGCATTGTCTCTGCTGCCCTGTCAGATAATGAGAATAAATATATAAAACTATTTTATATTCATTTCATATCTCCTTTCACTGAAAATGGTCTGCCAGCATATTCTGAAAATCGTTAATATTTTTTTTATTTTATTCAATTTTCTCGGTCTGGTAAGATTTCTGATTGTCAATTTTTCGCAAAAAAATATTTAATTAATTACCAAATAAAATTTATATATTAGATTATGTTTTATTATTTAATTATATCAATTATTCTTTAATTAACTTATTTATTATATTTTACAAACTTTTTTTTTATTTATTTCATTATTTTAATTTTACTCAACGAAATATGAATGAGAAATTTAAAAATTTCTTTATTTATTCAATATCGAGACAAAATTGATATGAAAAAAATTGGAATATTTGGAACAGGTCTTGACAAACCTCTGTTTTTGTACGGGATTTTTCTTTTGTGACATCACTTTTATGAATAAAATAACCAATAATCCAGATATACGGAAAACATTTTTATTTATATTTTCTTTCAGCAATGATATAAAGATCATTTTTGTTATTGATTATTGCCAGATTATCATTGAGTTTGATATTAGTTGAGTTCATTGAAGATAATTCACAATTGATAGTATTGCTTATTTCAGAATAAAATTTTCAATTTTTAATTTTTTTATAATTACCGTATATTTAACCCACTTCATTCCAGAATTCAAGAGGGCAAAGAAATTTCATTAACTTAGTGTATAATAGTTTATATAGGACTTATTATGACTATGTATAAGTTTCATAAAAATTTTTATAAAATTATTGGATTTTAGAACCAGTCTCATTGTGGATTATAGAAAACCTTATCATAATATCATTACATTTATAAAATTACAGCAAAAAATTTTAGTTAACTTTAGTTAAAATGGTATGCCTTAAAACACTACATGAAATTCAAGGTTGCATTGTCCACACTGCTTCCGGGCATTCTTCTTGCACACCTTGTATTTCCTTTGTTTCCCATCATCGGTTCTTTCTATAAAATGTTTTTCATCAATAAGGTTGATTGGATGTGGCAATATCGGAACCTTAACACCAGGCTTCTGGGGTTTCGAATTACTGTCAGTCTTCAGCGGTGCTGTTGTTACGTACATCTGAAATTAAGGAGGTCCATTTTTTCTCCCGGATGTAGAAGGCCGGATGAGCAGCCATAAAATGTTCCCCAGCCATTTCCGGACAGTGAGTCACCAATGAAAAATACCATGTTTTACTCTTTATGCCAACTCGGTACTTACCTTGAAGTTATAAAGTCGAAAATTAGAAAATGGTACAAATTTGAGATGAAATTTACAAGAAATAGATATGCAAAAAAAAATCTATCAATTCGCAATTAAAATATAATGTCTCTGTAATGATTTAAATTAATTTATATTTAGTAAAATCTTCAAATAAAGTCTAAATTTAATTCTAAAGGGACATCCACAAATGGGCACGAAATGGGTTAAGCAAACTATATTTCTGCTTTTTGGAGAAAACTTTATTTATAAATTAATTAACTTTAATTTAATGAAATATTTTAATCGTGGTTTTTGTGAATAAAATCGAGTTGATGTAAATGTCTCAGGACAGTTGCTTGATGTTTACATTAAACATTTACACCAAAGTCGCGTGAACATGAAGGATTGTCTTTCAAGGCTGTAATCAATTCATCATCCAGTAGCAGTGAAGGTCGACCTAAAAGTGAATTGTTTTCAATGTTTAAATCTCCATTGTTGAAGCGCTTGAACCGCTTAGCAGTAGTCTTCTGAGCAACAATCCCTTCACCTTCTAAATCGAATATCTCTCTGCAAGCATCCATCATTCTAAAGTCTCTTTCCCAATAGTGGCGCAACAACATTCTTATCTTAAATTTTGAAATCTGCACAAAAGTCCCAGTAGAAAAATGAAAAAATGAAGAACTATATTCTAACAAATTGTAAGTTCTTCAACACAACTAAAACTGACATTTCAATGTAATAAAGATTTAACTCCATATCGATGAGCTTTCCTACAACTTTTAGACACTTTTTTCATGGCTTCCGCAAAAGTAGATGTTTCTCTCCTTGTGAGCACAGATTTTAACCTTCTCTGGAAACATTGAATTTTCTTTGATAGATAATTATTGGCATACACTTTTCCTGTCAAGTTCGCCAAAAATCCTCGGTTGGGTGCTTTTATGAATATTTGGTGGATTTTCTTCTTTATGAACGTATGGAATTTTTGAGTACTCCATTTCTGATAAACTATCTTTGGCGTAATATGCTGAGGTTAGTTCTCTTCAATGGTGTCTTGTGATGAAATCTGCAACTTTTGGGAGGCAAAATGTTTGGTAGTGCTCAACTTTCAATGATAGACCAGACTCGAAAATTTGAGGTTCAGACATTCTTTTCTCTGAAATAGCGAGTCACAACAAAACCTTTGATGGAAACTTGGTGCGGTCGATAAATTTTAATTCGTCAGCAATTTAATATTGAAAATGCTCGTAAAATGAGATATTAAAATTATTCTTTTTGCAAGTTATGTCGTCAGATCCATAAATTATTTTTTTATGAATATTAATCTAACTTTATCTTCACCTACGATTATATAAAGAGACGGTTATTCCCAGCAAAAACCAGGCAAATAAAAAGAAAGTTTGTTTTTGAAGAGATATGTTGTTTAAAAAGAAGATTTGTTTTGACAGAAATTTTTTGCTATCAAAGAAGATTTATCTTTGCAGAGCTTGTTAATATCTGAAGACATTCTAATGAGACTTTTTTTATTATGCCACAGAAAATGCAAAAGGATTTACCAAGGGAACCCAACGAGTTTTTGAATCCCTAGGTGATCTGAAAAGGACTTAGATGATGACTCAGGGACCCCTTATCGCTCCTGGTGAGGATATTTTCAATTTTCTTTGTTTTCTTTATTTTTATTATTAATCTAAATGTCATTTTAATCATTTGGTTTTGAATTATTTATTGTGCTTGATTTTTTTGATTTTCAGACAGTTGAACAATCATGATTTTTAGACATTTGAACGATTCTGATTGTGAGTTTTGGTGACGAGTGTAAAGATCGTTTTGGAATGTTTAATAAAGTTAATAAAGTGATTGTTTTGATTCAACTAGGGTTTTATTGTGGAGTTTTGATTCAGTTGAGTTTAAATTTGCGTAACTGTATAAGCAAAACGAACACAAAATTAGAAAGTGAGGAGTTATCGATTTTCGAGCGAAAGTTACTTGCTAAGGTATAATAGTAACTGTACTAAAAGTAATTGGTTAATTCCATTCTTTATTCTTATATATTAGTATATTATTAAAAGTGTGCTTGCTTTTACTTTTTATCTTTACAAAGTTATGTAATAATAATAATAATAATAATATACGATAATAATATAATATCGTATTAACTATAAATTGCAAAACTTTAAATTTCTTACTTTAGATATTATATCTGGTTTACTTTATTGTGTTGTTTGGGGTGCTGGTCGGGGATAAAAAGGTTATGGTTCAATTGATTTTCTCGAAACAGTTCAAAAATTCAATTTTCAATATAAATTCCACAAGAGTGACTGACATTGATAGTGTCATCTCTTCTATTACAGGTAATAAAATCAATATTATTTAGTCTCCATGTAAAACTGAAAAGTCCGTTTTATTTTTATTATGAATCAGGTAGGCCATCATTACACTTTATTATTTTTTAACTTGTACTTTTAATTCTGTTAACCGCGGCTTCTATCAGTAATCCCAAATCTTTATCAATATTTCGTATATTCCTCAGCTTTATCCCATATTAGCTCTAAGATTGTTATTGTATAGTCGACGATGACCAATTAGTTCTCCAAACATGAGGTGAAACTTTATTCGCCCTCTTGAGAGCATTACAAAGTTACTGCCTCTCTGAGAGCAAAAATTAGACCTGATAAGAGTCATCAGAAATTGGCTATGGCAATTCTCTAAAAACCCGAGTCACACATGGAGTGAACTGAAAACCCCACTAGGACATCAATATTTAGGATTTTTATTCATTTTTTTATTTTTTATTGATTAGTCAGTTAATATGCTTTTTAAGGCCAAAAATATTGATTTTTAAAAATTTCAAATAGTTACTATGTGAATAAAGTATATTTAATTTAAAATATATCTACGACTTTAAAAATTCTAAATAAATTTTTAACTTTATTACAATCAATAATTGCAGCCCTGAAGAGAACTATTAATATTCTCATTAACAATAGTTATAAAAATGTATTAAAGTTTTAAAACTAATGACCTTGAAAACTGTAAATATTAATTTAAACAAAACAAGATCAAACCGATTTTCAACGGAAATATAATTATTTTCCTAAAGTAATAAAAATAATTTTTCTTTACTTTGATCTATTTTGTCTATTGTATTATTTTTTTTCAAAAATTTCACTTAAAAGAAAAGATTGAATAGCTTTTTGATTTTCAGATTCCTGGCTGCAATATGTAATATTATTTTTTATCTTATGTATTTATGTGCATATCTGTGCGTTCTTCTATTTCGTATGCAAGTGGACCTACTTTTATGGACAAGTAATATTTACTTACATATTATTCCAAACTATTAATAATTAACTATATAATTATACTTTTTTCATTATTATTATTATTATTTATTATTATAATTATTATTATTATTATTAAATTATTAAATTAAACTATCGCCACTAAAAGATTATCACCTCTCAACATGATTTTTATATTCTTTAGTTTATCCTGTGTCTGTTTACCGTTATTGTTCTGATGGCTACATACTCGGCTTTAGCAACCATGAACGTGGACCAAGTGAGCAGATTTATATTTTACGTATTAATACTACTACTGATGAGCATAATCTGAAGGGAATCCAAATTCAAAGAGGAACTAAACAATATTAAACTCTTTTAATGAATAGAATATTTAATATAAGAATACTAACACTAGTAAACTATTTGTGGACCGTTAGCACTTTACTATGGTTGTATATCGCAACCAAGCTCCACCGATTTCTGACAAATGACCAAAAATCTTTGAGGACGTGACTTGTCGTGATGAAAAAAAATTTCTCTATAATTGGCCAATTTTTGATTGCTTCTGTTGCAACCAAATATTTAATTTTGATATGTACTGACAGTATAAACGGAAATCAATTGTTCCTCTGGGACAATAAGTGTTTGAAGATACAACGCCCTTTCAATCTCACCATAAGCAAAACAATTATTTTTCGATCAAATCACGTTGTGCTACTGTTTGAGCTGAGTAAAGGTTTGTTTAAATTTATCTTTTAGTTTTTTGTTTACATTTATATTTTTAAAAGCGGATGACATCCGTTATGGCAATGACCATTCTGTCAAAGATGTCAATCGATATTTAGCGTTATCCCCATGTTATCCTCGCCTTTTTTAAATTGTTGAAAAATAGTTTTTTGATCAATAAACCCAGTCCATTTGATACAGCATACCTTTATATTGTTCTTTTTTTTAAATTTCATTTATTTTGACAAGTTTTCCAACTTATTTGTTTTAAAACAACCTCATATCATTATTAATTCATCATCCGTTTTCCAGATTTTCTGCGTACATATGTTTTCATTTATGACCCGAAAATTTCAAAATTTGACTCATCAGGCCATAGAAATTTTTCCATTGTTTCAATGACCAATTTTGTATTGATGTGCCTATATATTTTTTCTTATTTTCTTTTCTTAACAGTGGCTTTAAACTACAATACGCCGAAATGGCCCAGCTTAATTTTGCACGCGAAGAAAAGTATATTGAATTTTTATTTATGTAATGATTGCACTCTATTTTTCTATATTGATAACTCTCTGTTGGCTGTCATTGTAAAATCTATTTATAAATGTATCGATTTAATTGATTTTTTTAATAAAACATGGTTTTTATATGTATAATCCGACTTTTGGGGTAAAAGTTAGAAATTCAATGCTTTTACATTTCAAGACTAGAACTGGCTTTGATAAAAATAGTTTTGCATCGATCGAAAAAAATAATTCGTAATGTCTCATGCCTAATGAAAGTTTCGATTAAGAAGTTCAATTATCATTTATTCATGAAGAGTTGGAAAAGGTTTGTATGATATTGACGAATTGCACTGATAATAGTAAATAGTTGCTATATAACAATATTAAACGTTCAGTACAGTGGTTAGACATTTGTGAATGTCCAAAGTTCTTCCCAAAATCGATTCAACATGAAAAAAGATAATTGTTACGAGATGGTTGTGTTCAAAAGCAATAATTCATTACTATTACCTGAAAGGGAGAAATAATAACAAAAACTAGAAACTGATATTATTCAAGAAAATTTGAAAAGAATGTACCCAGCATTGATCAATAGAAAAGGTCCAATTGTATTACCCGACAATTCCCGTCTGCATATCGCAAAGCAAACAATGAATAAGCTGAAAAGCCTGAATTATGAAATTCTGCCACATCCACCTTACTCTGCCGATCTCCCGCCAACTGATTTCCATTTATTCAAACATTCACAAAATATATTTTGAATGGAAAAAGATTTCAGATCGAAGAGGCGCTAAAAAGGTAATTTGAACAGTTCATTGCTTCCAGGTCTACCAAATTCTACCGCATAGGACTGGAAAATCTACCAATTCGTTGGCAAAACTGTTTAACACTAATTGTTTTTATATTAATCTATAAATATAGGGACTCAGGAAAATGATAACCTCCTTCATGCAGTCGATTTCAAATGGTTTTGGTTGAGAAAATTGTTCAGGTTGAAACAATGTCTTCTGCAAGTTTTTGGATTTTTCATAACTTTTTTAACAATATCTCTTGTTAGTCGACTTGTTAGTGACCTTGGTCTGCCTGATCTCTTCTCATTTGCAGTGGATCAAGCTTGAAAGTTTTTATTTCATATTGAACTGCAGAAGAGGATAGCTTCAGTATAGCAAAAGCTAATTTTTCCTTTACTCTTCTTTTTTATTACTCTTCTAAATCGACCTTTTCGTGTGTCATTTTAAAGTCTTTAAAAAATATAAGGTGTAGGAAAATGTTTTAGTCCATTTTTAAAAAACTTAAATGTTATTAAAAAGGTAATATATTTATTTTTATACGACAGGGATTCAAAACATTACAGTTATCAACAAAATATCCATTAATGGAAATCACTTTTTGCTATCTTTTAGGTAATTGCCGAATCCCAGAACGATAAAAAGATATTGGTTTTGACGCAAAATAATTCTTGATAAAATCTCGTATCTGGTTAGCATTTTTGAAACATCTGGCTAATTCATGTTGCATTGAGTGAAACAAATGAAAATCTGTAGGAGCAAGGTCTGGAGAATAAGCCGCTTGAGGAAGTACTTCCCAACCTAATTGTAAGATTGTTTCTTGAGTATGTTTGTCGCTATATGCGGTCTGGTATTGTCGTATACCAGGACAATCTTACGCGATCCTTGCCCGAAAAAAAGATCTCTTTTTCTTGATTTGTTTAGCCAAATGCAGCAATTTTTATTAAAACGTTCCGCATTAATGTTTGAATTAGAATATAGAATTATAATGGTTGAATTGAATCATAATGAATGGGTCCTTTCATATCCCACCAGATGCAAAGGAATACTTTCTTATTGTGAATATTGTTTTGACAGCTGAAGTAGCTGGCATTCCAGATTCTACCCACGAATTTTTGGTTTTGGATTATTGTAATTAATCCATTTTTCATCTCCAGTGACGATTTTCCTTTTTTATTAAGTCTTTTTTTATTTGTCTAGAAATAAGGGATGCGCATGTTGTTAATCGGCATAAAATATGGCTTTCGGAAAGTTCGTGCGGAATCCACTTTCCAGCCTTCTGAATTTTTCCCATGTCGTGTAACCGTATCCCAACAGTTCTTTGATCAACGGCAAGTTGCTTAGCGAGTTCTACTTGCGTCTGGACTGCATTTTCATTCAGCAGCTTTTCCAATTTGGTTGATTTCAATATCTGTGGAGCGCCACTACGTGGTCGAACGATAACATCAAAATTTCCGTCTTTGAATCGACGATACCAGTATTTACATGTACCAAGGGATACGGCATTATTAACAAGAACAGGACATATTGATTTAAATGCCTGGGATGCATTTTTGCCTTGATCAAATTCATATCTTATGCAACACTGAAAGAACAATTTTTCATCACTCATTTTGAAGACTGATATTTTGTTTTTTTAAAATAACTCAAGTATAAAATTAATATATTTATAAAATTTAATATATTGATTGACAATGTAAAATTTCGCGGCAGTTATTTGAGAATAATAATTGATTAATAAAACAACGATGAAAAAATGGTTTAAAATTTATGCCTACACATAATATATTGATTATTATTAAGCAAAATAGCCGATTAAAACAATTGTTATTTTGGTTAATTAGATTATTTTCGTTTTCCATCACTATAATATTTTAAACAAAATTTAATTAATTTAATAAATTCTTTTTAGTCTATTTTAAATCATTTATTATTTATGACAAGTGATAACAATAATAATAATAATAATAATAAAAGTAATAATTTCAATTTCTTTATGTTTACTGTTATAATTGTAAAACTTGTGTCATTATCCTGAATTTTATTAATTTTTTATTCCAGCTGAAAGCGTATGTTTTCGATTATTCGAAAAGTTTGATGATGTCATATGAGGGTCAAGGAGGAAATTCATTCAAAACAGTTCTAGTTGATTACTTTCAAACAAAAGTATTAAATTCAAATAAAAATAATTATCTAATGATAAAAATTTATCTGAAAATATTTATTTTTATTTTTATTTTTATTATTAGTAGTATTGTTAGTACTTTAATTTTATTATTATTATTATTATTATTATTTATTATTATTATTATTATTATTATTTATTATTATTAAATTTATATTATTTAAAAAATATTATTATATTATTATTTAATTTAAAAAGTTATCAATTTTAGAGAAACTTAACGCATTATTCTTTATTTACCGATTTATTATCGGTATCGTTTAAAGAGAATTCATTAACCATGGTTTTAGTGGGTTCAGTGAATAAATATTATTAGGGGTTTTAATTAATTTCCGCCGTTTTTAGAACAAAAAGAACATTTATTTTTACTACAATCATAATAAATAG